>UXGD01004657.1:0-16473 GCA_900474315.1 Torymus auratus | reverse complement strand
ACGTGTACCAAAGGTGTGCTCCTAAAAAAATTTTTTTCCAGTTTTGTGACACAAAAAGTGTGATAGTTTGGCGGATTCACTCATATATATCCTCCGAAAATTTTAATTCATAGGAGAAGGGTACCTCTATGCCGTAATCAAGTTTGCAAAGTTTTATAAGATTATATCTTGTATGTGATAATGAGCTCGATATTTGTAACTTTTCTCATTAACATACTTTTGTAGAATAGAAGAAGAAAAGTTACCCCGAACGATAAGAAACATTATGGGCGTACGTGAATTGGCGAATTATTTTATTTAACGAGGTTCGATGTTTCGAATACGTGTCTGACCTAACTCGCTTCGTTCTACTGCAAAGCAAGCTATACAAATATGTTTCCAATACGTTTAGAATGATTCTTTCAATTATTCAACCATAATAACTCGTACGTATACGAACTTCTAATAGCTTTAATAGAATATACAACTTTTAATAATTCACGTATAGTCCCTTATAAATAAATTTCATAAACAAACTTTCGCACCTGGAATTTCCGCAGTATCGCAGCTCCTCGCATCCTCTCCGCATCCTTCCCCGACGAACTCCTCCGTAATTCTCATTCGCTTAGGATTAGCATTTAACGAGGCCGCGCTGTTTTCATTTTCTTTAAAATACGGCTCTCCCCTCGCGCCCTCCTCCGGCTCCCGCGACTCGTCAAAAATGATATTACGCCGTCGCATTCTGCAAACTTTGTCCATCTCGCGAACGAAGTTTTCTGTGGAATGCGTAATTCGCGGTACTGCGCTTCGGGCTTCGCAATTATTTCCTGATAAATTAATATCTCTGCTCTTGTTTCTTCCTCTCTCTTGTGGGCAACTTTCGAGCTCGGTGCGATTAATTTTTTCCAAATGAGGTGCAGAGGAAGACAATGGCGGCGATTCATGGCTTTCTTGGTCTGGCTTTGTCGGCGTGGTTTTTAAAGCGTCATCCGCGGTGTTATTGGATTCCTCGAGCATCTTTCGGAACGCGAGGAGATTTAACAGGTGATTCGCCAGCGAACGGTCGATACCTTCCGTCGCGCAGCACTCGAGCACGCCAGGCACATGTTTTTTACAATTTGCCACCTGTTTAAAAATGAAAAAATATATCTAGTTATATAGTTGAAGAATATTATTATTAATGTGGTTTCGATGTAAATTTTAATAGATTTTGAAATAAAATAAAAATATATAAAACTGAAGTATATGCTTTATTCATGTTCCACGATATTCTGAGTTTTTACTGGCAACATTATTTTTTCAAGTCAATTTTTTTTTTCGCAGATAATTAAATAATATATCTTAATAGATACAACTTTTAATAAAATTTATTCATTTGTATATTTAAAATGAGAACCATTTATAATAATTGTACTTAAAATATGATGATATACCTCTACTTTTTAATCTCCTTTATTTGAATATGAATTTAAATGCCTTATATTTTGTTCTGAAATTTCTAACCATAAAATTAATGTCACCAATCTAATAAATTATATTACTTAAAAAAATTAAGTTAAAATCTATTACGAGCTACTATACAAATTGGGATAGTTATAATAATAAACTTCTAATTATTGTGAAACCACTAAATTATCAATTTCAAAATGACTGCTATAAATATATATACATAATCATATTTTTTTGTAAAATTACATCGAAAATTCCATCTATTATAGGTCTAAACTGGTTGACTAGATCTAAAAAAAAATCTGTAACTAAAACAATTCAAAAAGAAATCTATCGTTCAAACCCCTACATTTAAATTCACCCTAAGCTTACTCCCACCCCTAAACACAGTATACGAAACACCATTTTACCTCCACCTCGTCAACCTCCTTCCAGAGCCCTGCTATCCAGTTCTCCTCCACACCCGCACTCGCCAACTTCCACTCATTGGCCTCCACGCCAGCGCGACACGCGTTCGATCTTTCCATATCCCCGTGAAGAATCAATTCGACCGCAACGGAGCGACTGGTAGCAGCACATCCGTAACGCCAAGTGCCGTTCGGTTGCTTCGATGGCAACGGGACGAGGTCGTATTTCAAATTCAATAGGCGAAGTTTCTCGTCAAGACGCGCGAAAGCCGCTGCCGAGGTAGCGTTGGTTAACGAAGTCGACGAGTGAGCGTCCGTGCTGTGAGAATCGGATGGTTGATCTGGAAGTGTTTTGGATGCTGGATCTT
This sequence comes from Torymus auratus, assembly GCA_900474315.1. Classification (NCBI taxonomy): domain Eukaryota; kingdom Metazoa; phylum Arthropoda; class Insecta; order Hymenoptera; family Torymidae; genus Torymus; species Torymus auratus. The sequence goes on along the minus strand of UXGD01004657.1, from coordinate 14,270 downwards.
TGGTGATGAAAGACTCTTTTTTGTCATTTGTTTAGTACTTGTCTTTAAAATTTATAAAATCGATTTTTAATTTTTTTTTTATAAAATGGATATTATACTAGTTTTATGATTGTATTTGAGATATTTACAATTTCTGAATAAGAGAAAAAATAATATATCGTTGTCAAACGAATATTGTTTCATTGAGTTAAAAAGTTTTGTAATTATTTATAAATGGCAATCATATTGCAGTTCACCAAAAAATATATTGTTTTTCAATCTAATATTATGCATATAATATTACAATATTTAACCCATTTTATTACTTTTCTAATCATCACCTTTAAGATTCTCTTCGACCTGACGTAACACTGCTTCCAGAATCACCGGCACCGTGGCACACTCTTCTGGCACGCCGCTAAGGAACTTCTCATAAACATCTGTACTTTGGCTTTCCGGCCGCGGCTCGTACACGTTTACAATTTTCATACTGCCTAGATAATCAGCGTGGGACAGCAGTAAGTCATTCACGTCGTACATCGCGTAAGACATGCAGTTGTAAACGTCATTGAGGCTGCTGTCGTCGTTCCATGGCGGACAAAACGGACGCACGGCCACTTCCTTGCAGCTGTCGTCGTTGACGGAGGTCCAGAATTCGTCGTGCGCGTTGGATTTTGATATTGTCCTGAGAAAGTATACGAACTGTGATGTAAACGTTTATTTTTAATACTGGAAATTGTATTGTTAAAGTATATTTTTCTTTTCAGGCGAATGAAACGAAATACAGTAGTTTCCTATCAAACCTAAAATTAAAGTACATTCGTTCAGGGGCGAAGGTTCAAAGTAAAGATAAAGTAAGAAATGGAAAATTTGAAGTTATGAGGAACTTTATTATTCCACTTTTCACTTTATGTGTCTCTCGTTTCACGAGTTCGTTTCAAATTTAACTTTGAAGAAAATTAAATTACTCGGTATACGCTTGCTGCTAAAAAATTTAAAAACTTGAGGGTGTGGTATCACTTAACTTGTTGTATCTGAAACGCTATTAATTAAAGAGGAAATGACATTCTATTTTCAGAGATTTTTTAGGTTCCCCCCGAAAAGGATTGGTTGCATATAATAGGTAGATAAAATAACCACAGATTTTAAAAATACAATAAAAGTATGAGATTGTCACAATATAAATCGGAAACTTTAATATTTCTGATTTCAAAAATAAGTAACAGCTCATCGCTGTAGAACATTTTTTTCATATATACCATTAACATTTCAATTTTTAATCAATCGATAAGATATTTTCCAACAGATCGTGATTTTGAAAATGATGATTCATAATTTCATTAACAAATAAAAAAGTGATCAACCTACAACTACTGACAATCACTTTGAAAATTATCCACTCCTTAAATAAATTATTACAATCAACTCAATTCATCGCATCATCCAATTAAAAATCAACCGTACTAACGACATAGAATCGCCGGTAACTTCGAAGCCCGCTGTCGGCTCTTCCACGTCTACAGCCTCCTCTTCGTCACCGGTCCGAAGATTTTCGAGCCTGAAGATGCAATTCAGCGGCACTCCGAGTTTAATTAGCTCGGAGGGCAGTCCGGGCTCCCGAAAGCCTGTCAGCAGGATGTACAGACTGGGACCTTTGAGCGAAAAGGGATGAGAGAGTGATGAGTCGGAGTGAAGGGATTGTTTTCAATCACGGGGGGCCTCGCTTCGTTTAAGAAAATTACAGAAGCGGGAAAGGATTTTTCGGTTAATGACGGGGAATAATTCATGGCGTAATTGACGATAGTTTAAAACGAAGCAAAAAAAATAATATTGCTTTTAGCAATAATGCAGTTTTTAAGATTTTAGAAATCGTAGGTTTGGATAGAGTGAATAAGAATTATTGCTTAGTGTTCATCGCGGTAAGAAAAAATAACACTTTCATGAAGTAAATAATAACTGCGTAAAATGTAAAAATAAAACTAAATATAGTAACTTATAAAATTGACATCAACTATTGAACATTTAAATTCCAAAAATTCTATGAATACAAAACAAAAAAATGTTCATTTCAAAATTCGCATTATAACTTCTTGTAAAAATTAAAAGAAAACACGACACCATTCGTCTACCCTCTCACCATTTATCGGCGCGTCGTCAACGCATACTTCATCGCGCCACTCCTCGCCCCTGCGCCTCAGTCTCGAGGTCGTCCTCCTCGCCGATTCTGGCCTTTTTGCCGGCTCGCCCTTCCGCGTTGGCCCTGTAGCTGTCTCCTGCTGCATCGCCAGGAATTCCCGGTCTGGCTGGCCAGCGGCCTCGACCTCCGCGGCGCTTCTTGCGAGCGACTCCAGACGCGCCTCGTAAATCATCCACTTGATTAGCTCGGCGGTGGTTAGAGTCGTGATGGGGTTGGGGGAGGAGGAGGTGAGAGTGGCTCGAGCGCAGTCGCGGAGCTGGTGCAGTGATGGGGTGGGCTCGACTGTGGGTTGAGTTTTTTTTTGTTTTTAAGGTTTTTCTAGTTTTTTTAAGATAATTATTTGATATAGTTATTCGATAAGTTTGATGTGTCCAGGCTGCCTCAATTTTGATTTATCTATTTTCGTGTATTTTAACTAGATTTTTAGTAAATAACTAATGTAAAATATATATTATCTTTTTTAATTTTATTTGTAAGCGCCATTTGTAATAATTTGTCGTATCTATTAGAGCATTCTCTCTAAACTATATTCAAATATATATTTAATATGTAATTATGTTAATATCAAAATATCAATTTATGTTATGTCAGCACAGAACTTATTTGTACAGGCTAAATAGCCTAAGTATATTATTTAAACAATAAATACATTGTATTCATTCCTTTGTATATCTTTTGTGAAGCACTAATTAGTAATTATAATTATTGGTATTCACGTGTCAAATATTATGTCCTGTAAAAACGCCGGTAGAATAGGTGTTATAAACCCATTTACTTTTCTACGTAAATAATTGTGTAATTCCAATTTCATTGTTCGCTGATTATGGTTAAAGAAAGTTCGTTGTGATGATTTCTTTGCCAACATTGAAGTATGAAGAAACAATGTTAACAGTGTATCACATTTCAAATTGGTTTCCTCAAATGATACAAATGAATTAAAATTATTCAGAATAGTGTTAAAAAAGTATATTTCTCATAATTATGAGCAAAAAAAAAAAAAAAAAAATTGTGAGATATATCTCAATAGTAATACATTTCTGACCAATCAGACCATTTTATGATTACTCTTTATATCCTCGTTAACGAACTATTTATCCGACAATAAACGGCTCCTTTCATTATAATTCACAATGCCCGTGCGGCAAACACAAAAGGCAAACGACCTTTTTCATTGTATTCCGAAAATATCAGCAACACCCCCGCGTTAAAAAGCATTAAACACCCAGTAATACACTCGACTGAAAAATGAACCCGCGGCATTTATATTTTCCATCCACACCCGCACACACTCCCCACTTTAAAATTAAACTGGGCATTCGTTTCATCGCTCCAGTAATTCACCCCCCCCGCCTCCGCCCCGGTTCCGCTGAAAACTCAAACGGTCGGCCCAATGCGAAATGAAATTTCGTGCGCTTAAAAAAATATTTGATTTTCAACACCGGCTCGCCAGTTTATAAAACGCGTTGTTTTTGTATGTATAAAAATGCACGCAGGCTCTTGCGAGAGAGAGAGAGGAAAATCAATATAATGTCATTACGCGCGCGTGTGACTGCGCATGTATATAAAGTACGTGTATGTACGTGTGTGTACCGATACTTTGAATGCGAGAGGCAAACAGGGCGACGTGCTTGTTACTAAATCAAAGCGACGAGCGTGTCAATTGCGTTTGAAAGAGAAATCGTCCGACAGTGCCTATATATGTACGTGTACGTAGATTAATAGAGTATTTATGCGGCACGCTCTTCTAACCTGCGTAGGACGGCTCGGGTTTCGGGTTAGCGCGTAGAATGGATAGCATTTTTTTGTGACTTATTAGACGGACGGATTTTCTGTAGCCGTTTTCGAACGCCTCTTCGAGCATCGTAGTTGCGCAGTTTTCCTGGACTTCGGAGGTTTCGACCAACATTGTCACGATGCATCGCCAGTTGTCGTCGTTTATTACGAGATTCGCGACGAGGTCGGTTAGATTGCAATCGCTCGATTTCCTCGAAGCTTTGTCAGTTGGGTGGGATTCTTTTTTCTTCTTTTCTTTAGCAGTTTTCTTCGCCATCTTTGGCAACTGTGGCTAGACGATTCGAGTAAGTCCGTTAGGTTAATTGAGCTATGATGTATATAACCTAAACTGTTAGCTTTAGTATAGTTTGCTTATGTTTTGTGAAAACATTCTATTTTGAAAAAATGACGGTAACGGTTTTATTTAAATATATCTATAAACAATATTACCTATACTATCACTTTAACAACTACGTATGTCATTCACGGTGGAACGACAACAAAATGAAATCTAGTAATAATACATTAAACAATAACTGTAAATAATAACATTTATACTCTTAAAATAAAAAATAAAATACAATTTTCAATTTTCAAAAGAAAAATATTATCTCACGACATTTTTCTAAAATTTCAAAACCATCCAATCCACTTCACTCGAACCTCCCAAATTCATACTCAACTTCCCGCACCAACAAAACATCATTCCGCTACTCCACTCAACCACACACTCCTCCTCCTCCACAAAAACCCACCAAGTACTATGAAAAATCCACAGGCGAACAATTTCGCAAATGCAGCCAAGTTAGCCTTCTCCTCTCGCAATTAAACCGCGAGCGCGCTTTGTAATATTACCCAAATTGAAAGAGGGGGCGGCCTGGGAGAAAAAGCGGCGTGAGTCGGCTGGCCAACCAACTCGCCTCTCCAAAAGGAACGCGGCGCGCGCCAGCTAAATTGCGCGGCAGCAGCAGCGTGACGTACACGTGAATTTCGCCCTCTGGCTATATCCCGAGGGACGCGGAGAGGCGCATGTTACACGCCGGCCGCGCGAATCAAGCGGGAAAAGAAAACAAGAGCCCGTGGCGCGGCTACGTAATTTCGTAGGTCCATTTTATACGCGCATAGAGATGTGTGCGTGCGTGTGTGTATGTATGTGTGAAAGGGAAGATTGCCAAGAGCGTAGGCTGTTGTTGTCGCTGTTTTTTTGGATGGTGTGTGTATAGTTGGCTTTTGGGAGGTGGGAAGTTCCGAGGCTGGTTTACGATTGGTAGAAGTTGGGGGCTCTTTAAGTTTCGGGGATGGATTGTGGAATGGTGGCTATAGGGATGAGAGGATGATGGAGTTTTGAGACGGTGCCGCTAAGTGATCGTAATTTCGGTTGTGCGGCGGCGTTCGTTTAGGCGGGTTTATTAGCGCGGAGTTGTAGGTGTTAAGTGGTTTTGAGTATGTGTGTACGTGATATTTTTTGAGCGAAGTTGTGAAAAATATACTCAAGTATAAGAGAATTCGGAAAGAAAGAATACTAGTATTTTTTTAAAGAATATATAGCTAAACTAAAGTAAAAGGGTTGATCAATTATTTTTATTTAAATAAATATAATGAGAATAATAAAAATTCTCGACATTTCGTCGTGTTTTTATGTTAATCCCATAAAAGGCAAGTAAAGAAACTTTACAAACACGCCGACAGAAAGTTCCAATACCATCCACCACATTCATTATATTTTACATCATAAACATGCAGCATTTTTGCGCACCTCGCTCGATTCAATCTGCAAAATTACTTCCACCCATCCAACTTACACATATACGTGCGAAATCTCACAGACGTTCTCACACGATTCCGCACCCTTCGAAAAATCTCTCCCTCTCTCTCTCTCTCTCTCTCTTTCACGCTCGACATCCAATCACATTACCTACCTACCTCCACCCGCCTCTTTTTTCTCGATCTCACAGAGCGCGCGCTAATAAAAAGCGCGAACGCGCGCGGCTGACGTTTGGGAATTTAGCCGGCGACGCGAGCCCGGCGTGCTGTACTCGGCTCGCCTGATGTATTAGAGGCAATTTAAATTACGCGACTCTGACGCGGAGAGTATAGGGCGGATGGCTGGAGAGGAAGAAGAGACAGAAGGTATTTGTAAGGCGGTGGGAAAGGGTTGTGTTTTAGCGAGGATCTGGTGACGGTGTAACGAGGAGGAAAGGGAAAAAGAAGGGGATATTGATAGATCCGGAGTTTGGGTAGTTAATTTGCGAAAGAGAGGAGGCTATAGAATGCTTACGATTTTATTGGTGAAATGCGTGAGATTCTTAATTAAATTTAATAACTTTTTTGTACCAGTGTATATCGTCGTGCGGTACGAAGAAAAGCCAATTTAGAATTAAGTTACAGATAAAGAAAAATCAAAAATGCGCCCAAGACAAAGAAAAACCAACAAACGGCTTTGCCGCGAAAAAGGCAGTTTGCGCCCTCCCAGGCGAAGAAAAGCCAGTTACACTTGCCTCAGACGAAAAAAAAGCCAGTTTGCGCGCTCTCCGGATAAAAATTACAACATTTCCTGCGAGAAAAAAATCAAATTCTCTTAGCGAAAATACGTTTAATACTATTTTGAATGCTCCAACCAGAATAGCTTCATCTTGAAATTCATATTTTATCAATATTTTAGCCTCAATATCTAGGACATTGATTTCCCTTATACTTTTTACAGTGTTCCAATTAATCATTTAAAGTTTTTTCTTGAATTTGCCAACAGTTTGGTGCTCTGGCCACTCCAATTAGTTTTACCCATTCACTCTGTGTGAAAACTTCCTTTTGTCTGGTGTAACTTTCGATTCCAGCGTGCACTGAATCTCCATTGCATTGGATATGTCCAGATTCAAGGTATCTGAAAATAAACTCACTCTTTTTTTCGTGGCTTCTCACCTATGAGAGTAACCTTTACATCAAAATCAATAGAAACTTTCACAAGCATACTAAAGAATTGTTTGTTTTTTTACAGTTTACTGCAATTATTACTGAAGCTGCAGATTTCATCAGTCCCTCCTTTATTTTTTTTAATATAAATCATAATAAAAGGAAGCCAGTTCACTTGCTCCCTTAGCTCCAGCGGTTTCATTGTATATCATGGCAATGCAAACATGAATCATCAGTAGGTAAACAGTGGTGGTTCTGGCCCACTTGCTGGAATTCCAGGTGGGCCAGAACCCCCACTGGGTTTTGGGGGAGGAGGTCTAGAATTGCATAAGGTAAGTTAACCCAAATGTTCCAGAACCCCCATGGAGTTTCTAGGAATTATCTAGAGTTGTAGGAGGTTAGGTACTTAACCCATCGAGTATCCTGCGGCCAGCTGTGGCGCTGCGAGCGGTCAGCTGTCAACGGTCGCCGTGCGCGCCCCTCTATAGCAAGTTTATAGGTTAGGTTCTATACAGATATTCGAATACTTTTATATTAAAAAAAATTAGCTGTCTCTAGGACTTAAACTAAAGATCTTGCTGCTACTGCCCAAGAGCGCTAACCACTAGGCTACGGCATAGTTATATAAATACAGTGTTATACCAACAGTATAATGGAACGCGTTCCGTTGCTTTCATGCGCTGCGTTGTGTAGAAAGCCTCACACACAATGGCGCTGGAAACTTCCGGACTATTGTCGCTCTCATAAGGGTTGGTCTTGACTTTGGGGTCTCCCCCTTAAAGCGTTAGCGGTAACCGTTCGCGCGCGAACATCATTGTTTTCTACACGCGCGCGAGAGTGAGAGAGAGAGAGCACGTGTGCTTTTGTCAATTAATATAATAGTTAATTAATATAATAGTTATTAATCTCAAAGTTAAAGATGAAAATAATGAGTAAGTAGCAGTTTTCAATTATATATTACATTTATTATACTTATAAAAAAAAGCAAACGTAGGAAAAACGTAGACAATTGTAAAATTCATTGTCCACGTTTTCGAACGCTTGATTTTTTTACATACTAATGAAAGATATTAGTCTTATTGTGTTTTTTGTTTCAGTCTTCTTTTTCCAGTCGGCCCTAGATCAGTCAAAATCAAATACTTGATACAAGGAATTGTTGAGTATGGTGCCCTTGACACATCTCTCAAATATGATCTGCGCGTATTATACCGACGACCTCACAAATTAATTTTTGAATGCGGGGAGAGTGCTATGTAGAGGAAGAAAAAAGTTCATCGCCGAATTGATCGAGGAACAAGCACACACAAAAAAATTGAATTTTTTGAGATGATGAGAAAGCTGGTGTGGGTGGATCCCAGCGCTGTGGACCAAATATTTCAATTAGTAATTAAGGATTTAAATAATTAATCTTTAGTTTTAGTTATTAATGTAATAGTTTTTTAGTATTTTTTCAATAAATTTAAATTTCAATAAAATCAAAATTAATGGTACTAATATTTTTATTTGATGAACAGTTAATCTTTCTTTGTCATCTTTCATGAATTTTCTTGCAGTAACTTTTCTCAAAATGTGGAGGTCTTGTTGTGCATTTACTTCGACTGATTTTTCCTCTGTTTAAAGGTTTTCCTATACTACGCATATCTTGCACCTATAAAATAACAAAAACACATATAAAGCACTTACCCTGTAAAAAGCTGCTTATTACAGATAAATCATTTTAAATTGAAAAGTTTGTAAATATTTACTTGTCGATTTTTGGAGAGTGACTCGAAATATTATAATTGTAATGGCACGTGTCTTTATACATTTGTAGACTAGCTACATCATTATCTTCTTTTGAAGCCATAATATGTTGTTTATAAAGACTGTACATTTTCTCAAAGGTGAGTCCTTCATCAACGTACTGAATATTTGAATCTACTCGACAATAATGAAACTCTATTCTTGGCAACGATTCGATATGTTGTTTTACCATTTGCATGGTATGGTATTTGAAACTTGAAATATCTGTTTGGATATCCTCACAGTCAGATTCTAAATTTTGTAACTTACTTTCCAGGAAAAATTGTTCGTTATTGACAAATAAACTATTGGATTGTATTGCTATTGTATTACAAATCTTGATATTTCTAAATATAATTTTTATTTTATTCGATCTATTTTTATTAGTTACAAAAAGATAAATAATAAATAATAAAGCTTGACAGAATAAATAAAGTGACTGTAGTTAAACAATAATTTATTAATAAATTTCAATTATTTCGCACTTGTACTACAGGGCTAAAATAAGTCAAAATTTGTACTGCATATCTCTTTACACAAATTACATTTGACCCATGAATTTATACATGTAAGACTTTTCATCGCATCGCTTTTCTACGAAGCTCTCCTATTCGTCATAATCAAAGAGCTTTCTGAAAAAAGATGTTTAACGGGAACCGATGGCGTTAATATACTTAAAATGTCTCTAGTCATTTTTGAAAGATGAGGGTAAATTTGCGAATGCATTTTCCACCATTTCAATACATTTGTTTCGGCAGTCGCTCGCGGAGCTTGAACATAACGGTAAATTTCATCACGCCAAGAACAAGTGTGATTATTTTTTGTCGCATATATAAAATTTAAATCTATTGTATACTCATCAATATTAGGTATTATACATTTTTTTTATGTAACCGTTAAGGGTGTTACATAAAAATGAGTTTGATATCGCTTTTCAAATTTTTTACAGTGTCATTTTTTAAATCTTGGCCCCAAGAAGTTACATCAAAACATTCTATTTTATGTCTTGGGTCAAGAATTAATGAGATGCAATAAATCCAATTACATTTTTTATAATGCTTTAAAAGTTTAGCACGCCCCGTTTGCAATAATGTTTCATCAACAATAGATATGTCTGATTTGTTATCTAACTCCAAAATGACTGATTCAACTTTATCGATAAGTACATTAAAAGCAACAACAACACTAGGTAATGTAACATTTTTTTCATACGCTAAGAATTTCGAAACAAATTTAAATTTTTCAAAAATTCCATCACGTGTTGTAGATAGGAACATTCATACTCTGATATTTTCAAGTTCTTTGCAATTGTCAAGTATCATTATCAAAGCCTTTTTCATTCCAAAAGCGGTATTTGTCATATCGTATGAACTGTCCCACCGTGTGCGAACATCTAAAATTAGATTTATAAATTTAATACACGCTGCTTCGCAAAACAGTTTTAGTTTATTTCGCAATTGCTCTGCATATCTTACTTTTTTACATATTGTTCTAATGTTCGCAATACTGTTTGAGAGCACATCATCATCGCCATCATCGGCATTGTCATAATCAGAAGAGTCATCGCTAAAACTTTCATTATCATTACTTCATTTTTATCTGTATTCGAATCTTTAAAACTGCTATTTTTGACATTAACTTTTATTAACTTTAAAACGTCTTGTACAGCTTAAGGGGGTGTTGTACTCATGTACTCTGTTTTATAGACAGAACACGGTAAATTCTATATGATCAAAATAAATATATCGAATTTCGTCTTGTAAGGAGATAGTTGCCCTACGCAATGTAATAATCTACCATCCTACGCAGTTTTGAGCCCAAATATCAACGGCACCCTAAAAAATTATTGGAACGAATATAATCTAAAGCTAGTGAATGATAATTGCATTCATTGTCAATAAAGTGAATCGTAATTCCATAGAACGATGAGCCATTTCTTGCGGTCCAGGCATCGATAGCAAACAAAAATTTAGAATTGATATTTTGTAATATTTTCTTTAACTCATTTTGCATTTTCGTATGTTCGCTTATAACTTTATCTTCCATAGCATTTCTTCTCGGCATTTTAAATCAGGATTAATTCTTCTGAAAATATCTTGGGTGATATTATCATCAAAAAAACTTAACGGCAAGTTTTTGTATGCTACCCAAAGCGTAAGTAGTACATCCCAATCGACGTCATCATTTTTTTTTTCTGGTAGTAATAAAGTAATTGAGTATTTATAAATTTTATTTGTCATTGTAGTAAAATTTAAAGGAATATAAAAATATATAATTGTTCCTTTGAAATAATGGAGGGCATACATCTTAATGCATTTAGTGATTAAAAAATTAATTTGATTAATAGAATAGGTGCCTTTGTTATTTGAGATATTTAAAAAAGTGTTTTTTCTTTCCCAGACGATAATAGCTAGCTGAGTAAAAATCAATCAATCGTCTTAAAATTTGACACAAAGATAGCTTTTTTATACCTTTGAACCGAGTTCGTTGTCCGAAAAAAATCAAACCATTACAACCAAAGATATTTGAAGTCAAAAAATTTTTTAAATATTTTAGGATATCCTCTCAAAATCGTCTTTTCTTCAATCTCATAAAATTAAAAAATTATCTTAATATCATCTTAAAAACATATATCAATCTGCAAAATGTCTTTTAAAAGTCTTAAATTTGGGAAAATTGAATTTGGTAAAAAGTCTTAAATTCATCGTAAAAACTTAATTTACTAAAGATCTTAAAACTATCATTTTAATATTTTTCTATAATGTCGCAATTTACATCTCAAAAAGTATTAAATAGTGCCATTTTTGAGACATATATTCTTTGTATTTCTTTTTGATCTCAACTTTTTTTACGCGGGATGGACTGTCCAAGTTTTTTACTCCATTGGTGCGTAATATACTGTTTTTTCCAAGAATGTCAGACATAAGACTTACCACATCGGTTCAAAGTTAGACATTGAAATTTAGAGATAGATATTAATATCTTTGTTTGAATAAAAAAGAAACAAAGTTTTATTATGAAATTTCATTAGCCATTTTTATTTTTTTTTTGTGAAAAATTTATTTTTGGAATTTCAATTTAATAAAAGGTAAATCGATAAATCGATAAATTAGTTTGAGGAAGTTATAAGTGCCAATGAATTGACAACGGTTTTGAGTTGGTAATAGGAGGGTTAAGGTGATTTGGGGAGTTCTGGGAGTATCAAAAAGGGGCATGTTTTGAGGCATAATGGAGAAGAGAAATAAAGGGTATGATTTGTTGATTTATATAGTTTGCCTGGAAAACTTTATACGTAGCGTTTAAAACGAGTATATTTTGAAATTGAATTTATGTTATTCTCGTCAAAATTTTCAGAATTTGAATATAATAAAAAAAGATAATTTTCTTTAAAAATAATATAATGATCATAACAAACTATAATAGTACTGAAAAATATAATGAATAATAATAATAATATCAATAGAACTTAAATATCCAAACACATGTATTCAACGTGACTAAATAAATATTAAAGCATTCATGCGAACGTTAAAATCTAATTGTGGTCGCAATGCATCGCCAAACTTCGTTCCACGCGCTCGCTCGCGCACGCTTGCGTCGAGTTGAATATGTTTTCCAAGTTCCATGTACTCTATATGTGCGCGCTTGCATTCGCGGCGCAGTTATAGTGTATAGAATTTCCACTTTCGCGCGGTTTCTTTGGTAAATTTCATCACTTCGATGCGGAAACTTGCGCGCGCGTGTGCACGCTTCTTTCAAATATACGCGTACGCGCAAACTTCTACGAAACGAGTAAATATTGAATGATTTTTGTCAAAAGTGAGGTTGGAAGTTGTATGACATGGGTAGCGGAATTTTCATGGATTTATTAGGAAAATTTGTGTTGATGGATTGTGAGGGATCGAAGGTTGTCGGGAGAATGGGTACGGAGATGTGTGTGATTGAATTAAAAATTGAGACTCAGAGAAAACGAAGACTATATTTATCAGTGTTGGAAGAAGATGAATGTTTTATGTTAGATTGTGGAATCTTCTTATATCGAGCGAGAAGATTTAATTGTTGGCCATAAATGCAGAAGTGAAGAATTATAAATTTTCGCTACAGAAATTTCAAGTCTTCCAAGATGCCAAAAATAACATAATATGATTTAAAAGTAACACATAACGTCCTACATACATCTCAATTCATTTGATTTAAAGGTCCGCTATATGTGTACGAAACGTTCTCGCCTATATATGGTAAATTCAATATTCTGATATTAAATTCTCGCAAATCGGGTACATAAATTTTAGGTGTACGAATCCATAAAATTAAAATTTAACATCATAAACACGCCCTCTGAACAGTTGCATGATATATACAAATACATAATCCAATAATAACATCTGATAAATTCATACGAAAATGTCTCGCGAAATATACAAAATTTCATTTTCAATATCGCTTAGACTAAATATCCCTTCACCACCAGGCCAACAACTCTACTGCCAAAACTCATCTACAAATCAAAGACCAACTCTCACTCGAGACACGCGCTAATTCACACGCGCACGGGTAAGTACGGGGCCGTGTCGTCGCGCGCACCGAACTCAAAACTACCCCTCGCTAAATCGCCATTGCGCGCCTTTGTCGCTAAACATCCTGGCCTGTAAATGCGGCATTAGAGAGAGAGAGAGAGAGAGAGAGAGAGAGGGGGGGGGGTTTAACCGGGGCTAACTTGCGGACATGTAGAGTCGAGCGTCGCGCTCTGCGGCGCAGGGGGATATACTACGCGGAGTGCGCGGATCGTCGAAGTGAAGTGGAGGGTTGATTTTGCGCGGAACGACGTAGTTTAAGGTGGAGCAGAGGTTTATGGTGGTGAAAAAGTGGGCAGAGAGTGGATAAAAAATGGCGGGGGGACAGGAGGGATAATATATTTAAAAGAGAGTTTGTAACATCAAATAATTTCTATTTTATTTCCGTTTTCTCATTACTTCTAAGGTTTGATTTTTCCCAAATAATATCTACATAATATTATTGGTATATCGTTTTAAATTTATTCCAATATTGTTGCAATACCGTTATAATGTTATAGCAATACCGTTATAATATTATTGCAATACCTTTATAATATTTTTGCAATACAGTTTCAATGTTGTTGCAATATTCTTTAAGGGGGCAAGCCTGGGTTAAAGTCTAAAAAAATAGAATTTAGTATAATTATTCAGATATAATTATTTTTTCAAATCGATATAAAAAACAACTTTATACCCTAAAAATATACATGAAAAATCACATTTTAGCACCTCCCTGGCTCCTATATTTTGTTTTATAAGTCTGTAATATGACAGCTGAATTGAAATATCAATATTTTTATATCACCTCAGGGCACGTAGCACACCTCTGGACCGCTTTGACTAAATGAATGAGAGAGTGAAGAAAATCTTGTTTAAACATATTTACACAGGATAAGTGGAGCAGATTTTGAAAATAGACACTCAATTAATTTTTATATATAGAAATATGTGAACAAAATTGGAAAAATAATTGAAAAACCATTAAAAAATTATTGAAAGATGGATATTAATGGGTAAATTCAAATTTTTCAAAAATCTGCTCCACTTATTCTATGTAAATATGTATAAACAAG
>UXGD01004656.1:0-16473 GCA_900474315.1 Torymus auratus | reverse complement strand
ATTTTTCCAATTTTTTTCGTGAAAAATTTATTTTTTGAATTTTAATTTAATAAAAAGAATCAATAAATTATTTTGTGTAAGCTACGTGCCAATGAATTGGCAGCGGATTTTTTTTAACATGAATATGGATAACAACTACAGTATACACCAAATATCAATGAATTTGATATATTTAAATATGCAATAGCTGTTTATACAACAAAGAAGTGAAACATGGGAACGCTTTTTTCGTGTATAATATTCTCGATATCTAATTGAAATAATGTAAAAGTTAATGCAAGAATATGTGATTAATTAAAACATCATCTTATAGAATTTATAACAACAATATCACGACCGAAAATATTCTGATTCTTTTGAATCATTTTAGTTTTCTATTTGATATCTTGCTAGAGACTTTTTCATACGTAGCAACGAATAGAAAGATTTTTTTATCAATACCATTTTCTATCAATGTAAACGATATGAGATTATAAAAAAACTCAGCCCAATCAAATCTGCGACATTGATTTGCATTAACCGATAGTGTATCGCTAGACTTTACGAGGGAACGAAAGGGGAATGAAAGGGGTTTTATTTCAGATTAATATCTTCAATCACATACTCCATCTATATAAAATTAAGCAAAAAAATAATGATGGAGGGCTTATGAATATTCAATTTTTGCAGTCACTTGATAACGAACTCATTATTTAATAAAGGTTTAAATTAGCGTTATTATTTTTATATGTCAACATAAATATCACAAATATTTTGCAGAAAAATAGAAAAAAAAATTCTATACATATTTATTCGTGTATTTTGAATTTTAAGACAAAAAATTATAAAAAATTATTTTAATAAATCATAATGACAATGTAATTGTTTTATACAATTAAAAATGTAATGCAGATCATAAGTTAATAAATTTAATAACATAGCAGAAGAATAAAACATCGTTTTTGTATTTATAAAATTGTTTTTAAATAGAAACGAAGTTGACGAAAATAAGAAAAAAAATTATAAATTTAAAATCTAAATGAACAAGCTTTCTTTTCTCTACAGAAATTCACTGTCGTAAAACTCTGAAATTTTGAAAAAGATTCTTAACAGGAGACTCTATAAAGTGCATTGCTTCGAACGAAAAGAAAGAACCCTTTTTCCGCTAAAATTCATACGGGCCTGCTGGGCATAAACATTTTATGTTTTTCTTTCCGACGATCGTAAAACAGAACGTTGACATTTGAAAAAGGAAGACTACTCGCGAGACGAAGATTTTGCACTTCGCGGCGAAACGAAGATCCGAAATACATATATGGAACTGAAGCCACGGGCCCCCGAGGCGCCTTGAAACCTTTTTACTTCAGCCGATAAGTCCCCCTCCCTCCCTCCCCTCCCCTCTCTCCCCGATGAAACTTCGACTTCTTCTTATTGCCAATTTGTAACCTGGACCCGCTTAATTATTTTCAACTTTATTACTAACGTGTACTTCGTCATTTGCATAATAATGGGCCTTTGCAGGCTGTACACTGTATTGAGGCCCCGCGAGCATCGTTCAGGAATTTTTACAGAACTTTGAGGTAACGTCTTGCCGTTGAAGTTATATAGTTTACAGGCTTTGAAACTTTTCTAGCACCGAAAATATAAAATAAATATTTATTTATTTACACGTAGTTTGTATAAGGTAAGCAAATTATGAACTAATAAATTCTAGTTTATAATACCGTAACACGTTTTATCGGTTTACGTGTGTTAGTAACAATCAAAATAATCGCTTTAGGATGAAATATTACCGTGTTTTAATTAAAACTATTAATTATACAGGCAGCTATATACGTAATTAGACGATGCTTGTGGCCGTTACAGAACTCGTGAAAAAAAAAGAATCGTCCTATATGATACGCGCGCGCGTTCATTGCCATCGTAAAAGCGCTGAAATTGCGAATCGCTCGAAGTTGCACCGGCCGCGTGTAGGTATAAATTATTCACGGACATTGTCTCCTGAAAGTGTCATAAAACCAGAAAGTTTAAGATCAGGGCAAAAAGAGCATACCAGCGGCACACGCACCGTGCACCGAAGCAATCGCGAAGAGGGTTGAGAATATTTCTGTGGCTTCGAAGGCGAATTTCGAGTTCATTATACAATGCTGTTGCATCGATTGGAACCATATTTTTCGTGTGATTACTACTGAAAGAAAAGTTCTTCAAAATAGAATAATTACTTATATTGAGGGTTAAACAAAGCCACTGTCTAATTTTTAAAAATATAAAATTTTGAAATAAATTATTTTTTTTATGACTTATTACACATAATTATTAGAATTAAGTGATGATAAAAAAAAGGTTTTTTTATTGATGCTTTTATTAAATATTTAAATTCTGACAACGAGATAATTTTTTACGTGAGTGTTAAGTGATCAAATTTATCATTCCACGTATAAGATTAATAAAAGAATACTTTTTATTTTAATTTATTAATTGAATTTCATTTAGAAATATTATATCTTTTGAATGTAGATTATATTATAAGATGGGGTATCCGCGCGCGAGCCAGTGTATGTATACATAAATATATTTGAAAAATTGCAAAACCAGTCATCATCGGTAACTGTATACGTTACTCGTATAGAATTACGGCATATACTTGATTTACAAGTTGACATACGAGATCTTTTCATTTATACTGAAAATAGAAGAAAGTTCTGAAAGAGTGGAAATTAAATGAGATTCTTAGGATTACACATTTTCTAATATAGTTCATATTCAAATTGCGATTTTAAAGTTGTGATCAACCTTTTTTCTATTTCTAATTAGACTCTAACGCACTCTACCATACGACAAAGTGTTTCAAATCTGTATTTGAAATCGTCGGAAAATGGCATTTGAACGAAAATATGGATTTGTTTGTAAATTTCATTCAAATTCCATTTACAGATGATTTGGAATATCGAATTGAAACTTGGCAGTATGGTAGAGTACAGATCGTCGGGTGAGAGGTGAAAGGAGACAATTCGGCTGAGCACTAAGAAACCAGACGATTTAGCTGAGCGCTAAGAAACCAGACAACTTGGTCGAGAGCTAAGAAACGAGACAATTCGGCCGAGCCCTAGGAAACCAGACATCTCGGACGAGACCTAAGAAACCAGACAATTCGTGGCACCTTTTTCCATTCGATTTTTAGTTGATAACCACGGTAGCAAGTTGAAGAATCAAGAATTTTAACTCCCTACAGTGGTTCTCAATAGTCACAACAATCACAAAAATAATCACAAAATTTTTAACGTATATAAGGAACAAAGGATATTATTAACTAAAAAGCGAATGATAAAAAGGAGTCCGCCGCGAACTGTCTAGTTTCTTAGCTCTCGTCCGAATTGTTTGGTTTTTTAGCTCTCAGCCGAGTTGTCTGCTTTCTTACCTCTCAGCTGAATAGTCTCCTTTCACCTCTCACCCGACGAGATTAAGTAGTAGGTGCATTAGTTCCAGAATTTGTAAAGCTCGGCAAATTGTTGTTAGTAATTCCGGGATCGTCTTGCACACGTGAAAGATCATTTTTTGATCCTCGAGGCGAAAAATTCCACTTTTGATGCCTGTTTAGCGTGCGCAAAGTACCCGATCCCTGCTCTAGGGCGTACAGTGATTTATTCTGTCGAGAATCGGTCACTTTCTGCCCGCTAAAGAGGCATCAAAATCGAATTTTCCGCCCGAGGTTAAAAAAATAGTATACGCAACACGGGCGCTAATTACCCACTTTGCGCCCTTGTCTCCGAAATCTCCGATTAAAAGCATCGAAACCGTTCGGTAGGAGTACTATGGTTAGAATTGTAGAAACGCTTCGGCACAAATTGCCGTAGCGACGAGCTCACGCACAAGTGCCAAAGGTCTTAAGCACACTTCGACTATGTCCTTGTACGTTACTTCTGCGAAAATAGTCTTATTTTTCTCTCAGTGAATGTACTATTCTGTCTAGCAACTGAAAACTTATTTCCGATAAAAAATGGAACAGTACAGACTAAATAACAGTGAAATCTTAATTATTTATAAGGATAAAGAAGCTAATCTCGACTTAAACGAAATAATAAATAATTTATATGTAAAAACAGTTTAAGGAAAAGTACGTATATAGATTAACGTCATTTATCAATAAATTATACACTTGAAAGCTTCTGCATTTTCATTGCATTATATTCTAACCTTTTTTTTTCTTTTTTTTTGCTTTTCGGTTAAAGAGTAAACGTATTCTTCACGTCACCACGTCATAAAAAAAAAACACTCCGCAATACCTGACAATTTAGAATAAAAAATCTATATCATCTGAATTTTAAATTAAAATTTCGACCTCTTCCAATATCTATCTTGTCACATAATACTAAAAAACATATTATATTAAAATATGATATTGGGCGTCCTAAAAAAATTTGATATTTTCTTCTCTAACATTCCGACGGCTGAGAGGAAGAACTCGCCAACTCAGCGAAGGCTTCGAGAACCCGCTAACTCAGCGAAGGCTTCGAGAACCCGCTAACTCAGACAAGTTGTTTTTTCTTTAATTTTGTGGTGGTAGCTGTGTAGGAGTAGGATTTTAAAATACGATTTCTGCATAATAGACGTGATTAGAAATTCGGAAAATAATTAGACGTGATTAGAAATTCAGTAAATAATTAGAATCAATTATTTAACATACAAAATTTTAAATTGAAGACAAAAAAACGCGTCTGAGTTAGAGGGTCTTTGATACCTCCGACCGTCGATGTATAGTTTTCGTTAAAATTTTTTAATAGTACGTCTTACTAAAATAGATATTTTAGATATGAATTATTTCATGTTTAAAAAAAAGAAAATAGTCAGTGGGACTATATTATTTGCTTCATATATAACATTAATGTTGAAACGGCTATTAGTTTTTTAATTGATGGAGACAATTGTGATTGGCATTCAAAATTTTGAAGTTTTGTTATTGCAATTATTTAGAAAAGAAAAAATATCCGACTGTCAAACTCATATGCTTTTATTCCACACAAAAAATTTTTAGGAAATATAAATGATCGTCAGATAAGTATATGAAACCACGTATCGCAATGTTTATTTTGTTTTCGCACATGGCTAGGGAAATCGTACTTCAATATACATACAGTATTAAATTTCAGTAAATATATATAGGAGATGTACATAGTCTATGCAGACAAACAGTTGTCTCGCAATAGCTCTTTTTTTTTAAAAGATGTCTGAACCAATAATGTCAATATTCACCTATCGCAATTTATCGATTACTCAAATCATCCACCATTTTTTTAAATTATTTTGAGCACAACTCAATCCAAAGCCAAACGGAAAATAAAATAGAATAACGAAAAAATGCGACTACGGAACCTGTACCGGCTCAAACATCTCAAAGATAACAAAAACTGAGAAACTGTTATTGAATCGACACTGGTAAGTATATATCACGTAGGAGCCTTGACGACAATAATGTTTATTAATTGAAGATATTCGGAAGAAAATAAGGGATCCGGTTGAAATAACGTAATTAATGAGATATGCCTTAAAATTACTCAATTTAAGAAAATTCTACCGCAAAGTATATACCTGTCTGGCTCGCAGAACCGGCTAGATTTCAAAAGCAGTCCAAAAAATGAAAAACGTCTCGTCGTGTTCTCTCTTCGCTGTATTACGTTGAAAGGATCGACGCGTATATGGCAGGGGACACTGACCACGGGTGAATCGTCGACCACGCGAGGCACACTCGTCAGAACTAAACTCATCCCACTCTCATCTCCCCTCGCTCTTTCTCCCCATCACGCTACACGAGGCAGCAGCTGCTCAAGAAGTATATATCTATATATATCTAATATGTATATCTATATAGACGCGTCGCGATGTATACATGTATACAGCAATAGCGCGGGATGTGGTGGGGGAGCCCCGCGCAAAAAGAGAGACAAAGACTCTAGCGGGGGGCCTCAGCCGCGGGGCTCGACCTTACGGCCCTGGCTTTCTGGAAATCCTCGGCTCTTTGCACGCGCGCTGTATATACTCGCCGGGGCCTATTAAACGACGTTATATGTGTCTCGCAATTTGATCCCGTTTGGAGCAGCGGCGGCCGCGACGGTGGCAGGGCCACTTCCTCCAAAACGAGGAGAAAAGGAGAGAGCTCGAAGGGCAATTTGCGCGGAGATTCCTCTCGTATGGGCCCTCTATATATATATGCGCATGAAGGAGAGAGAGAGAGAAACACGCTCGGACGTGTCTCGCGCGGCGTGGGCCCGCGGAGGAGGAGGAGAAGGAAGGGATATGGGGGGGAGTCTGTCGCGGGGCCCGTATGTATGTATATATGTGTCGTGTTGCCGAGCAAATGCGCGCTGAGAGAGCGAGCGAGCAAGTCACCTGCATAGGTAGATATATCCTGATGTGCATGCATGCAGTACAGTAGTGTGTGCCCATCCGAGCTGTCGTGAGCTCCCGTGAGATTGTGCGTGTGCAGATCGAGCTCTCGAGAGAGGATCTTCCCCGAGACGGCGGCGGAGCGCGCGCGTGGGAATCGCCGCGAGGTGGTGAGTCCCATCAGCTCTTTCTTATATACTCTTCTACTCCGTCTTGCTGGCTGCTCCTCTCTTCTTCCTCTCTCATTCTTTGCGCGTAAGTACAGTCCTACAGGTAGACTGGATCTTTCGCTCCGTTTTTACCCTCTTTCTCTGTCTCCTCTTGCGACGATTGCGAGTCCATATTTAAATGTTACGTACCTATATATAGATCTCGGTGTATGCCGATCGTGCGGCGAACCGAGAGATGTCAATGCTCCTGTCGCTGCTGCTGTTGCTGAGTTGCGGTATTGTAAAGCTGTAGGTATAGTGCGCGGTGAACGGATTCTGCGGACGGGCCCACGATGTTGTGAAACGTTCGGTCGAACGGCGATAGGCGGTGTATTATATTGGCGAACGAAAATGTCGCGCGCGCGGTGGAGAACACGGTGCCGCGTGAGGGGGATCTGATGTTGTCGTACGAGTCGATTTTTTCCAATTGGAGGCTAGCGATTAGGTCTATATTGTGGAGATATACATTTATCGTGTATTATGGTGTCGTGATATTTGATAACGGAGTCATTTGAGTTAGTTCTGCGTGGTGTGATTTATGATAGGCCGATAATATCTAGTATTAGTTGAGTTTTTTACATGGGCATTATTGAATACATAATTTCACTGCTTACACTAAATGTAATTGTTCATTTAAAAAATTTGATACCATTCTTTTTTATATTGAAAGTGTAATATTTGCTTTATACTTATGTTAGTGTTTATAGTACTCTTCGATACTAGTGTGAATAGCAATGATTTTTGTCACCCTGGGCATAAAATTACACATTTACGTTTGGAAGCGCGGTCGCGCAAAAATAGAACTTTTATCACGTGAACAGAACTTTTTTTAACGTTTTTTAAAACTCCCTGAGTAAAGTGCCATTTTCATGCACGGTTGCAAACGCAAAAGTGGCCCTTCACTCACAGAGTGTAAATCTTATTCAACTAGAGGGAATATTTAAGTACTATTTTAAAACACTTATAATTATGCTGTTTTTATTAGAATCATTAATAAAATGTAAATATTGAGAAGGCCTTTATAAGTTGAGATAAATTCAATTTATCACCCTCAGTAGGTGAACTTTGTTAATGCTAATTAAAGAATTTGATATAAGTAGTTCTTTGTTATATGTTGAACATACTGCTTTGTTGTATAGTGCAGATAAGACATTGAACAGTCTGTCAGGTAATAAATCTTGCTATAGCGTTTGTAGATTGTTTATGAAATTAAATTAATGCATTTTAACATCAAATTATACTGAAAATTTGAATTTAACATTTTCTTTTATTTGTTGCTTTCTATTTAATAATTCTTGTACAGCATATTAGACCTATTGGTCTTTGAATATATTTTAAGTAGGTAAAATTTCTAATAAAATGACCCAAGATATAATCTGTAGACCAATTTTACTCTAGAGATATTGCATTGCCAGGATTTTGGCTTTGTTGTAACTTTCTGAAGCCACTGATCGATAAATTTTCGTGTGACATGGCTTAAATTATTTGAAATTCATGCAGTTATAGCCCGAAGAGTTAAAAATATTACAAATTTTGGATTAAGTAATTTTTTAAATTGAAAAACCATTTTTGATTGCTAAATTTTAAGAATTTTTTTATTTTATTTTTATTTTTGTTATTTAAATAATTTAAAACTTGTCCCATAGATCCCAAAATCTTGGCAATGGAATATGTTTTAGTAAAATAGGTTCACCCATCTTATATCTTGAGCCATTTTATCAGAAAGTGTGCCTACTTATCCTCTCTTAAAAGAATGATGGTCGGAAGTAGTGGCTCATTTAAAGACATGGGATTGGTTATTTGAAAAAAGCGCGAATATTTGAATTTCTTTTTAAACTGAAAATGTGCTAGATATACATTTTGAAACTCATGTATTTATAGAATGACTAAATATTTAAAATAGAATATCTTATCATTTACACTAATTAAAACTACATCGTATTGGAAAATAGCGTCCATAGTATCAAAAACAAAATAGTACGCGCGAAGCGCGTTTGAATTTTGCTAGTATACATATATTATTAGTAAGGTAAAAGCATCAGTAGTCGGTCATTTAATTTAGTTATCGGGCACTTTTCCTTTCACGATTCTCAATTAAAAAATAAATAATCGGTGGTGATCGCAAAGTAAATAACCTCTACTTTACTTTACGATTTATTATAGCAAATTTTATTTTGTGTGACTGTTACAACGAAAATGTCTGAAAACTGGGGTATAGCCGATGCCACCACCATACAACTAATTATATTCAAACATATTTTTCACGCGATTTTGACCTCAAATGCCTACCGGTCTATGACCTCCTTAACTATTTAAAATTAAAAATAATATTGTAAAATATAATTTATTATAAAAAGCTTTATTTGTATGATTTTGTTTATTTTTTTTTTTTTTTTTTATTGTAGCTCTTGATGCTTGCAGAGTCGATGACAGGAATTTGTTGACCTGTAATGCAGGGCATAATGCCAGTAAAAACAAAAACACGTTTAGACAACATGGGTGTTGTCGGAGGAGTGGTTGATGCAAGAGCAAAACAAGTCCTAAAAGCGGCAGTTGATGCTGTTGTTAACAGTTTTGCCAAGCAAACCCAGGGTTATGGGAGAGGTAAGTAATAAAAAAAAATGTGCGATCAAATGCACTAAATTGTTAAATAAATTCAACAAATTCTTATAATATCTACTTTTCTGTTTTAGTTAATGTTGTAGAAGCTCTCCAAGAGTTTTGGCAGATGAAACAAGAAAGAGGCTCCGAATTGCGAAATGAAGCACTTGTGATTTATGAATCTGTACCAGGGGCAAGTCCTCCTTATGTGTGTTATGTTACTCTACCTGGTGGATCATGCTTTGGAAGCTTCCAAAATTGTCCAACTAAAGCTGAGGCTCGAAGATCAGCTGCAAAAATCGCGCTAATGAATTCTGTGTTTAATGAACACCCATCAAGAAAAATTACAGATGATTTTATAGAGAAAGCTGTTGCAGAGGCAAGAGCCAGTTTCTCGAGGTCTTCGGTGTCAACAAGTGGAATAGTCACACAGTCTCAGGTGTGTTAAAAACAGACCTTTCTCTTTAAAAAAGTATTAATTTTAGTTATATTATTTAAGAATTATTTATTTAATATGTTCTACTCATAATTTTATTCCCAAAAAAAAATAATTCGTCAATTAAATATCGTACATATCGTTATTTATTTATTTATTTTTTTGTTTTGAAAAATGTAAATAATAAATAGGCAAAATAATTACTTGCATGAATGTGTCCAACATAGCAATTTCATTAAATAATAATACCCTAAATATATTGGTGTTTAATATTTGCATTTTTAAACATTGTACGTATATCGATGGATGATCCGGTACATAAAGTTTTACCTCGGCGAGCGCTTCACGAAGGTTCTACTTCGGCTGGCACTCGAAGAAGGTTCTATCTTGGCGCGTTTTTCTTCTTCAAATTTTAAATAAAAAGAGTACAATAAAATTTCAATAAAATGAGCATTTCCAACGACCCCATAAAGAAAAACGCCATTTGCCATTGACGAGTCAATAGCAAATGACGTTTTTGTAAATTATTACAATTAATATTCTTAAATATTTGTATTAACAAAATTATAAAATTTGTATTTTTACAAAGCAATTTATTTCAAACATAACATATCAACATCTCTACCGTCTAGCTGGAAAGAGAACAAGTTTTGTACTGCTAACTTACAATTTCCTTGTTTCCTAAAAATTTACAAATTACTCTTTCTACTATGGTGAAATGACAATGAGATGTAATGGTTTTATATTGTTTATTTTTAAATCAGTGTCAAATACTAATGTCAGATTTTATTCACGATTGTTAGAAATGCTCATTTCGTTAACATTTTATTGTAGTCGAGAAACGCGCAAATCTGCCAGAAAAAAATTTGAAAAAAAAAAATGGTTGAGATAGGACCTTTTGTAACTGAGCCGACCTTTTGCTCAGCCGACGACATGTATTATAAGTAGTAGTATGTTCTAATATAAATCTTTTTAATAGCAAAAATACGTATAAGGATATTAAGGCTGTTAATCCATCTTAAAAGATAGATTTATCGATTTTCCGTTCAATACATCGGAAACGCGCCGAAGAAAAGTTTACGCAATTTTATTCTTTTTATCAAAATCTTTAAAACACCGTATAAAACGAGACTTTGTCAGTTTTGCTTCCCTGGCTGTTTTTTTAACTTATTATAGGCAATATTTGAATAAATTGTACATTCGAAATACATATTTATCATAGTTATAATAATATCAAACTACCTTTTAGCAGGGACTATGTGTAGTCACAATGTTTTTAAGAATAGAACTGAGCTTAAAGAACATTTGACTAAACTCTTCAGATACATATCAAAATCTTAAATTTAGATGTGTATAATATAGAAGAGCTGTTTACCGATTCACATGCAAAGATCTCCGATTTATTTTCCATTTGTACAGGGTGAAGGCGACGACGAGGAGGACCCGAACACCGGCATTAACGCATTCCGCTTCATGCTGGAGTGCAACCGCGGCAGGACGATGCTCGAGTTCCAAGAGTTAATGACCGTGTTCCAGCTGCTGCACTGGAACGGTTCGCTGAAAGCGATGCGCGAACGTCAGTGTAGCCGCCAGGAGGTCGTGGCTCATTATAGCCATCGCGCCCTTGACGATGACATGCGCAGTCAGATGGCCCTGGACTGGGTAGCGCGCGAGCACGAGAGTGGAGGCGGCGTCGTCTCCATGGAGCTCGCCCTGGCGGAGCGCGAACTTGAAGCTGCCCGACTCGCCGGCCGTGAGCTACGCTTCCCCAAGGAGAAGAAGGACATACTTATGTTGGCACATGCCCAGATCTGTCAGCAGTGAGGAAGGGAACGCCGGCGAAACACAGCTTTATTACTTTGTAATCGGACGCGGTGCTCTTTTTTTTAATCGTTTGCTTTAAAGGGCGGTGAGGAAAGTTTTTGATTTTGTAAAGTGGGTCTCGATTTTCTGGCGATTTTAAATATTTGACTTCTTTTGTCGTTCTTAGGTACAGTTTTTTGTAGAAAAAGTTACTTTATCAGGACCAATTATGGATTTTTAGATAATTGTTTTTAAATTTGGATGATTTTTTATGAAAACAACTTTCATGATTAATTTTCTTTACTTGGATGGAAAAGATGAATAAACTGATGAAAATTATGTTCTTATGAATGTATGCAATATTATATTTTTTACAACATCGTTCATTAGTTATTTAAAATTACAACTTTTTAAGTATTAATAAATTACAATTTTCAATAAAAAACCATACAAAATGTTTTCGATAAACAAATAACTCTTCAAATTTTTAAAGTAAGTCCTGAACAAAGTTTGATATCATACTATCGACGGAAACATCACAAGAACTGCATAAAAAAATCAATCACGGTTAGAGTATATCTTCAAGATATTTCGATTTTAAAACATCACTTTTTTAAATTTTGCTAAATGATAATAACGTCAAAAAATTCATAAGTTTTGTATATAAATTTAATTATTTAAATAACTTTTATAAATACTGTGAGAAAATCGTTACTCTTGTTAAATTTTAAAGTAAATTCATTTCAAAAAGATCTCTTCATATCTGAGGTGCTTCCAAATAAATCTGCTTTTTTGAATTTCGTCTATATGTAAATATATTTTTTCATTACATTTTTTATCAATTATAACATTAATTATTAATCAATGCGTTTAGTTTTATCGTTGAGTTTTAGCTGCTTCATTTATGTTGTTAAAAATTCATAGTTAAGCTAGTTCTGAGAATGTTTTCTTGAATATATAAAAAAAAGTGAGCTTGTATTGCGGCAGGCGACTATGTAATGCCTCATATAGTTTTTCTATCAGAATTTTAGAAGGGATTATTTAATTTTCAGAAATTATATACAGTTTTCTAAATGAAAACTATGAAATTTTAAAAATTTTGATGGAGATCAAATTTTAAAAAATTATTCTGTGATTTCTTAATTTTTTCTGAAGGAATAATCAGAAAACGTGCTGACGTGGATTGTATAGCCTATAAGTTTTCAAAGGGCTAAGTACAGTGAGATGAAAATAAAAATGAAAGTTATGCATTAAAACAAAATAAATGTATATTTCTGTAGTGATTAAATTGTCAAAAATATTCATTTTATTTTTTAATATCTTCATATAACAAACTGAATATTATATTTACATTAGTGATCACAAAGATTGCAATACATAAGTACATGCTTAGTTCTATTGTCAAGACTGCCTATCTGTCTATAAGTTTTGTTCTGTCAATTCATATTATTTTGAGTAAATGAGCAAGATGCTTAAGAAGTTTTGCTTATTTACATTTAAATGAAATACATTTTATACAATGATGTTTATAATATTTTATTATTAAATAAATATTAATAAAAAAGTTTTATAATAGTCTGAAAATTTCTCATAAAACCACCATACCTTTAAGAAATTCATACCATTCATTTTTCCTAATTGCATTAAATAATTTATATAGTATTTGCTGGATTTTCAGAGTTAGCTGATGTCTCGTCTTTTTCTTGAAGAGGATGTTCTAAAACTTTGTCAATTATTCCAAAATCTTTTGCTTCATTTGGAGTCATGAATTTATCTCTTTCCATATTATTTTCTAAAATGATTAAAAGGAATTTTTTCTATAAATTTGTAGTATAACTTATTGAAATGAACTAGTACATTCAAAATTTTGATTATTAATTAAATTTAAAAATTGACTGCATATACTATTAATTTTACCTATTTTTTGAATATCGTTTCCTGTGTGTTTGGCATAAAGAGCATTTATTTGACTTTTGAGCTTGAGAATTTCTTCAGCTTGTATTCTGAT
This sequence comes from Torymus auratus, assembly GCA_900474315.1. Classification (NCBI taxonomy): domain Eukaryota; kingdom Metazoa; phylum Arthropoda; class Insecta; order Hymenoptera; family Torymidae; genus Torymus; species Torymus auratus. The sequence goes on along the minus strand of UXGD01004656.1, from coordinate 3,056 downwards.
GTCTGTTGCTTGACCTTGTACACCTCCTGATGGTTGGTGGATCATTATTCTTGCATTTGGTAATGCATGGCGCATACCCGGTGCTCCAGCAGCAAGAAGTAAACTTGCCATCGAGCAAGCTTGTCCAACACACCATGTTGCTACTGGTGGAAGTACATATTGCATTGTATCATAAATGCCAAGACCAGCTGTCACAACTCCACCAGGAGAATTTATGTACAAATGGATTGGCTTTTTACTGCTCTCAGATTGAAGAAAAAGTAAATGAGCTACGACCAGAGATGATATATCATCCGTTACCTAAAAATAAGGCTCATTATAATTTAACTTGACTCTAATTTTAAATTTCAAGAAAAAGATGTACGAGTATCCATTAGAGCAATCAGAAAGAATTCAATATTTTTATACCACAATAATTAGGATATAATCTATGTCAAATATTGCATTATATAAAAACTGATTGTAAATAGCTTATTTAATATTCTACTTGATTCTTTAAGCATAGGTAGTTCAAAGATAAATCTTTGTACATTTTAAACCATACAAATATAACAATAAAATCTTCATATTTTTCCATATTTTAATCAAACAAAAATTAAGAATATCTAACTATATTTAATCATGCACATGAATATCTGCCCATTAAGTTTAAATTAAAATCAATTGTTTAAATTAAAAATTTAATCTCCACGGTGGTACTGAAATCAAATGAAAGATTTATAACATATATAATAAAGAAATATATAGAAAAATTAAAGAAAAATACACATTTTTTTATGTTTATAGTATGGAACAACAAAATTTTAATTTTTAACAAGGTATTGATGATGTAATACTAAAATTTTCATTCATACCGGACCCATTAAACATATTATCCTTTCTTTGAGCAAGCGAGAGTAAATATCATAGGCTCGTTCTCCTCTTCCAGTTTGTTCAACTACTATAGGAACTAAATTCAAAGTTCGAACATTCGTCTTTTTTATGGAATGCTGTTAAAAATTAATTTGTTAAAAAGTAAATCGACAAAAACAAATGTTTTAAGAAATGCATTACTTTGTGAAAACTTACGTTTAATTGTATCAAATTGCGTATATTCCGCAACATTTTTATATATTTATTATTAATATCTAAATTAATATTATTTTCGTTTTGAGTTTTTCTTCACTTAAAATGAACTATTTACACTAGCCAAAGGCCAGCGGATGACTTTTCAGTGTATTTCACGTATACTTTGAAGCACCTAACCTATTGTCAAAACGTAATCTAAGACCTAACCTTTCGTACCATCCTATTTGGCTATGGCTATGGCTATGGCTACATAGAGAACCGGAGCAAAAATTTTTTAAAAAGGATACAAATTTTTACTTATAATACTATGCGAAATGAATTTTTATATATAAAAATTTGTATTAATTAATGAGTGTAAAAATAAAATAACACTTAAGTACTGTTAACAACAATATTTCAATTAGGACACAATTATCATTATTCAAGGTTAGTATTCATTCAAAATATATATATTAGATATATATATATAATATTAAATCTTAGAGAAACTTGAATCTTTTTCATATTTTTATAAAGCAATGATGTTAAAAGTAAATTTCTAAACATATTAAATTACTACAACACAAATTATTTAAATATATAATAACAAATATAATTGTTTTTTTTTTAGAAAAATGAACTTTTCAACGTTTAAAAATCTGCAAGGCGCAATGAATTGTCTTGTACGAAAAATTTTATTACCAAAGCCTTTACAATTAAATGATGATCGAAAAATTCATCAAATATGCAGTAAATATTCTTCAATGATAAATGCAACAAATAATTTAAGCATCGTCAATTCTATATCATTTCTCAAACCAATTCTACTACAATTTAATCAAACATGTGGAATGAAACAGAAGGGACACTTAACACTTCGTTGTAAAGGTTGCTATTTTGTTACTCGACAAGGAAGACTACATGTTATGTGTAGAGATAAACCTAGACACAAACAGATGCAAATGATGAAAAGTTTCAAAAACAGAATGTTGTTAACTTTTGCACATCAGAAGAAAAGACGTGATTGGTATTGAAAATAAGAAAAGTAACATAAATAAGATTCAGTTGAGTGAGCATATTGTTATTCTGTATACATTGTTATTCTAAATTGTATGAAGCAGATAAATGAACTTTGTTAAGATATGCCTTTACATTGTTTTACCGATTTTAAGTTCCCAATCAATAATAATACACCATCTATAAATTAAGCTTACAAATTGTTTACCAGTTTTTCCAGTGTTCAAGTTTTACATCTTTATTTTTAAAAACTTATTTCTTTTTTGTTTCTTTATAGATTTGATTATTATTTATATTATTTTAGAGTGATATGTTTTACTATTCTTTTAACCCTTTGCGGCATGGTAGTTAATATATTAACCACCTAAATAATCTTCTAATTTATGGTACATCAGAGGCTATATCACGCTTTTTCGTCCGGTTTTTTTTAATATGAAATTAAAAAAACCGGACGAAAAAGCGTGATATAGTCTCCGCTATACCATAAATTAGAAGATTATTTAGGTGGTTAATATATTAACCACCATGCTGCAAAGAGTTAATATTAAATATTGTTTATTTTAAACAGGAGAGAACTTGTATTTCCTAATAAATATAAAAACAAATTTAAAAAAACTAGTTATTTTTATTGTATATTAACAATATATCATTTATACACATAATTTCTTAGTCATAAAAAATAAGTAATCATAAATAGTATATGTACATTATGAAATGTGATGTATAGTAAAAATACATCTACAAATAAGTATATTTACAGTTTTTCTTTGAATAGATAAATGAATCCTTACATCACTATCATATGTTGATTAAAGAATTATTATTCTTGTTGGTATTGCAATATTTAAATTAAAATTATCATTGTTGTGTTGGATTAATAGTATATTACTACCCATGGCCAGTAAAAAAGAAAGTCTCAGATCACATGTTTGTCAACCTCGGCTTCGCCTCGGCCAACAATTACATGTGATCTGAGACATTTCTTATTTTAC
>UXGD01004655.1:0-16477 GCA_900474315.1 Torymus auratus | reverse complement strand
GCATTATAGTTTGGTTGTACCACCACCTTCGTTTTACTGAAGTCTAGGGAAATCATTAATTTTAGTACACTCTGTACATAGCAAGCAATATAGCAAGATTAATCTTGATATTGTATTGTCTTGCCTCAATATTCAAGACAATAAGAGATACAATATTTATGTACAGTTTACGATACAATATCAAGATTGTGGTGTCAACAATGTAAAGAATCTTGTGTTGTCTTGAAACTAACTTAACATATTCTAATGTTAATGATTTATCGAAATAATCATAATTCAATAAACTTTGATAGTTGATGACGACCATATGCTAACGAGATGTTCAGATGATAAAGGTTGGCGAGGCTCTGGTTGGCGGCACATGTATAGCGGGAAAAATCAAATTTCAAAATGAGCATTTATTTATACTTGTGCCGAAATGGTATTCTTTTTGTATTAAACCTAGTGTATTTGTATATTAAATTGCCTTTAGTTACATTGTTCCTAAAATTCAGTAAATTTGTGACTTAAAAGTTTCTTAAATTTAAGAACATTTTAATGTATGAAACTTAATGTACTTTAACATTATTCTAATTACATTGTTCTAAAATTTCAGTTACATACTGAACTTTCATTTAGATTATATGTTAAATTACATGCCGTTACATTATTCTTCAAATATAGTAACCTTTATGACTTGAAAGTTTCTTAGATTTAAGGACATTTAAAAAGGTCTGAAACCCAAATATCCGGGAGTGCGAGGTCCTCGCAAAAAAGGAATTAATAATAAATATACTAACTGCTATGAAATCCTTCTCTCTGTGTGGACCTCTAATTTTTTTAAATAATCGACTCGCTTTTTGTAGCATGTTTGCGTAACTCCAATATGATCAAGAATTTCAAGATACTTTTCATATTGACTGACAAGACCAAGAAGAAGGTAAATTTTCAAGAATTTGCAAGAACGAGACAATAATTACAGAAATATTGTATCGCCTCGCTCTCGTGAAGCCCTAATTAATACAAAATTATTTACATTGAAATTACGTGAGCAAAATAAAAAAAAATAATAACACATTAATAAAAGCATACGTAAAGCGTTAACGAGCGAAAAACACAGACCGAGCATTAGCTTCTTTTAAAACATTCCAATACGTATCTTTCACAGACGAAACCTAATATTATCATTAAATTTTTCATCTGTCCTCATAAGTCCCGCGAGCACTCCAGGCATGGGACTCAACCAGCGACCAAGAGAAAAAAAACCGAAGATCTTAAATTTAGAAAATGATAATAGACTCTTGTCAAAACGCACTAGCACATTAAAAAAGTCAAATTTATGTACTCTAAAAAAGCACGCGTCTCTCGCGTCTCGTAAGAAAAAAAAGCGAAGAGGAAGAGGCGCTCTCTCGCGTCCAGTGCTCTCGCTCAAACAAAAAAAAAAACGATACACTTCAACGAAGACGGACGCGCATCGTCTCTTTCCGTCCTCTTTTAACCTCGCAGGTCGCCGGGCCTCAGAGACAAACACACATATGTGTGTACCTATATAGTGCGCGAGAGGGCGGGTCCCGAAGACCCAAAGAATAAAAGAAAGCGCTCGCGCGCGCTGCCTCTCGGTTAATGGGATCGCCGCCGCCGCTGCCGCGAGACCTGATGTGTACCATCTCGCGCTCCCACCTTGCGTTCCCTTGACAAGGACGATCGAAAAAGAAAGAAGTAGGCGAAGGAGGAGGATGAAAACAAGGAGAGCGAGAGTGAGAGAGAAAGAGAGATACTCCCAGAGGGGCCCCAACGACGACGACTACGACGACGACGACAACACCCAATGAACGACCGCAGAAAAAGTCAAGCAATTTGAGTCCCCGTGAGTGCGTTGCTTATTACCAATCGCCTCGTCAGTCACAAATTGGTTTGGGGCCCCCATGCGCGCGTGAGTGGGTCGGTGCATCGCACGATACTCTCTGGCTCTCCCCATTCTCTCGCATACGCATACAACACACGTACATATCTCGCGACGTGCGTTCTCTATCTAACCGACTCACCTTGCAGGAAGATAGAGAGGGGGAAGAGAAGAAGAAGAGAGCGCATTTGCAAGGGAGATTAAGTCCGGTCGGGTTGACGAGACTTTCGCACGTTACGCGTCCGTATGTACGCACATACGTATGAGGGAGAGGGAAGCCGCTCAAAGGGTATATCTCTCCGCGTGTGGACCGTGAAACTCGGCGTGCGTCCTGAGAAATTGAAAGAATTACCGCGTAACGTGTATAAACGGCGTATCGCCGGGGGTTCGTTTTCTCTCTCTTCCTCCCCTCTCTATCTCTCTCTCTCTCACCCACCGCCCGCGTTTCTTATTCTCTCTTTTCTCCCGGCGCGCACGAGAGAGATCGAATCGCGCGGTTGCATGTGCGGGAGAGTAGGCTTTGTTTTTGTAGCCTCCACCGCAGAGGATCTCTATTTACAAATTAAAGAAGGTTTTTTTGCCTTGTTTTGTATTCTTACATTAAATGATAAAATTATTTACGTACTGACTGCGATGAAATAAATAATTAAAAATGTGTATTGAATTTTTAACAATAAGGTTATTATGCTGATAAATTCAAAATAAATAATTAGATAAATAAAAGTAAATAAATTTTTAATCGAATTATTTAACTATAATTCAATAAAACACAAAAATGTACATCATTTCCTTTTTGCCAAATGTCCAATTTTCCCTGCCGGCACGGCCAATAAAATATTCCCAAACAGCCTTGATGATAAGTCAATTTGATCCCGTAATGGAAGGAGGAGAGAGGGGCAGCCGGGGGATGAATAAAAAACGTGTAATTGCATCCTCACAATTAACCGTCGTGTCCGTCGAAAAGCCAGGACCGCAAGAATGCGCGACCCCCTCTTTTTATTCCCCGCATTCATCCTCTCCTCTCAATATTCGAAGGTAGCTCTTGCGCGAGCGAGCGGGACGCAATCTGCAGAAAAAGAGAGAGAAAGAGAGAGAGAGAGAAAGAGAGAGAGAGACGGGTCAGACGATTCTAAGGCGAATCTGCTGGCGATCGTAATGAGAAAAGACTCTAAGCGGAGTCCCCCGTATTATGAGCTCGCTCCCCCCTCCCCCTTCGAACGTGTTGCAATCTCCGAGAGACAATGGCCAGCCGATGAGGCTCTCTTCTCCGACTGCTCTGCCTCTCTCTCCTTTCCTTCCTCGTTCCCTCTGTCTTTTTCACGGGGCGCAAAAAGACCAGAGGCCCGATAATAACCGCGACGTCGCCCGATGCGAGATCTCTCTCGCGCTGGTCATTTTCTCTCTCTCCTTCTCTCATCCCTCCTATTCGCCCCCTTTGCAAGAAGAAAGAGCAGGAGGGAGGAGGAGACGACGAGGTCTTTTTACCTACTCGGCCTCGGGCCCGCGCGCATTGCTATCTCTATCCCGGGACGCGATGAATATCGGTATCTTTCGGAACAGCCGCTCTCGGTCTCTCGCGCCACTCCCACTCGGCGGCGCATATATGAGAGCGAGCATCCCTGGACCGACGACACGTGAGAACACGCGCGGCGCGAGAGACAGAGAGTGGGTCTTTTTAGTGGGGCCTCCTGCACGCATCTTATGCGCGGGTGTGAGGCCGAAGACACCTGCCACACGGGTACGCGCGTACACACAGCTTATGCGCAGGTTGCGCCTGGTGAAATGGCCTATGGCTTTCCTCATTATGAGAATCAAGGCCTGGATTTCAAGATGATTCGACGAAGATTAGCCAGATTGCTGCTAGGCTAATGCCTTTTCTACGCAAATCTCTTCCTTCTCTCGGAAGCGCCCTCTCTCCTCTCGAGGAAGATACAGACAAAATAGAATATCATAAATCATAAAATAGAATATCATAAATTGGTAAGACTGCACGATATACCAAGATTAATCTTGATATTGTCTTGTCCTGCCTCAATATTCAAGACAATAATGAATACAATACTTCTATACAGTTTTCGATACAAATTCAAGATTAAGATGACGAGAATCTAAAGAATCTTGTCTTGAAAATAACTTAACATTTTGTAACCATAATACTTTATCGAAATAATCATATTAACTAATTTAGATTTATTTAGATTTAGATTTATTGACCAGAAATATGTACAGTCGCAGTAAATCCTATAGAAGTAAACTTAGTTACTTGTACATAGGCTGGTTTATAAATTGCTTGTGACCATCTACCAATGAGATGTGTGCCGTGCTCCTATATCCCCTCGGGCCAACTTAGTTAGGTACGCGATGCTACAGGGAGGAGCTGCGCCGCCTAGCAGCAGCGCACGAACTAGGCTCTGGCTGGCATATGTGGCTGGAAAAATCAAATTTCAAATACGGCATTTATTTATACTTGTCCCGAAATTTTATTGTTTTTATACTAAACCTAATGTATTTGCATATTAAATTACGTTCAGTTACATTATTCTCAAAATTCATTGAATCATTTAAAAAGGGCTGATACCCAAATACCCAGGGGATGCGAGGTCCTCGCAAAAAAGGATACGTGAAGGGAAACTACTATACTAGACGGAAAAAATCAATTATTTAAAAAAACTCATAACCGAAATCGCCAGGGGCCGAGATCCACGACAAAAAAGGGAGTTATATAGACGTGCGACGATAAGCAAGTCGATTATTTAAAAAATTCTTAAACCCAAATCGTCGGGTGACGTGAGATCCACGTAGAAGGGGAAGGCAATGCCGACGTGCTACTGTAAGCAAGCGATCATTTTAACAATTCGTGAACCCAAAGAGCCAGGGACAGAAGATCCTCTTAAAGTAAGGGAGTTATATAGACATCGGGTCCACAGGCTATTTGGGCTAAAGAATCTTTGAAATAATCGATTTGACTACAGTCGCACGTCTGCGTGACAAATTCCTCTTCTACATGGCCCTCATGCCCCCCGACTATTTGGGCTTAAACCTTTTTCAAATAGTAAATTATCTTACTATTTTACTTTAGCGTGCCTTCTGCATCTTCGTGAACCTCGCCTTCCTCTGCTACTTGGGTTTAAGACTTTTTTAAATAATCGACTCGTTTATTGTCACACGTCTACCTAACTCAATATGATCAACAATTTTAAGAGAAGACAATAATACTTTTTATATTGACTGACAAGACCAAGACAAGAGAATTTTCAAGAAGTTACAAGAGCGAGACAATAATTCCAGAAATATTGTATTGTCTTGCTCTCGTGCCAAGTTACGTGATTAACGGTAATAGATGTACTTGAAAGGAACATTTTGATATGAAATCTTACCGATCATAAAATGTTTGGTGGCATTACTTCAAAATTTATTTGTAAAACCTATAGTTATTCTAGCTGTTTTTCAGGGTAAAATAATAAATAATCTAGGAGAAAAATCTGACAAGTTAAACTTTACTTTTCTACATAAACGGATAATTATAATGCGATTTACAAATTTCAAAAGTTCAGATCCATTCATCAAGTCATCGATATCATAGCAATAATAGCAGGTGTCTAATACTACAGACCCCACCCTCAAAAACAATAAAAAAAAGCCAAACTCAGCCGCCGACTCGCCCTAGATCTTCTGCGAACCTGGAGGGCTAATTGGCGCGGGGCGCACGCAGGACCATAAACTGTCGTCTGCAATCAAGACCGTACTCTTACCATAGCTCTGCACCTTTAGCCTCGTACTATATACTCGCACAAGCGCCGCGAGGCCCATAATACTACTATACGCCGAGGTTTGGCCAAAGACACAAGGCGTATAAAAAAAGAAACGGCGAGAGGCTGCTGCGGGCGCTTCCTTTTCACCGGCGCGCGCGTCGTGTGTTACGAATTTACATTTAGAAAATATAATGAAGCAGCGCGAAGGAACCATTAGTCGTTCGGAGATGACAGACTGTTTCGGACCCCCGCAGCTCCTCCCGCGCGAGCGGTTCTGAAACAAAGCGCCGAACGGAGATCTACACGCGCGTGTACATGTGTACGATGGGCAGGGGGAGTATACATCGCCGCACGGTGCGTGAATGAGAGAAAAAAAGAAGAAGATTCGGGCGGCGCGGAGGTGTGGGTGCGAGAGAGCGCAGTCAGCGTGGAAGAAAGAGAAATGGAGGACTACCTTAATGACATCGATGCCGTTGTTGCGAAATTTTTCATCGGGCATTATATTGAATTCGGACCCGGTAAAGGATGATGCTCCGCGGACTCGGGGGCTGCTTTTTATTGTTTCTTTGGTAGAGATGGTTTCGGCTGTCGTATCATGAAACGATGTTTTTAAATGGGTGAAATTGTTGATGTGATAAAGGGAAATTACTATTATTATTTGTCAATGAAAAAATGAAATTACTTTGGGTATATCCTATGATATAAATCATAATAAAAATATTTTGAATAAAAATTTTAATTTGTACATGTTTATAATCAGCATATATGAAAATAACTTGTACGGCTTATAGATACTACCTATGATTATGTATTAAATATTACCATCTTCCGCATACGATTAAACTGATATTACAAAAAATCGCACTTAAAACCATTCTCATTTATTATAACATACTGAAATCTAATTGCGCGTTTAAATGCTTATAGTCCGTGTCTGCATCAGTCGCAAGATCATTACAATCATTTTTCAGACAGTGAAATACAAATTGTCAAAATTAAATTAAAAGCATATCGAATGGAACTCGTTGGGCAACGAAAGATTTTCACACGCTACGGAACAGCGCGTTTAGATGTTGAAACAACGCTTTTAAGGTCAATGTAATTTTTCATTGTATAAATCCCCGACCATGTACCTCCGATGTCAACCGATTTCCAGATCAATCAATCTTCAAAATCCATTTAAGCCGTACTTTGCATAATTGCCAAAAGAAGTATTAAATGACAAAACAAAAAAAAAAGAACATACGCGCGCAATAAAAACCGATCGAAGGGCCTGTACATATAGCTATAAAGCACAGGCATTCCTTTCGGCGATCATCGATCGCATGTCAATCACTTTGTTCCCGTGGCGCGGACGCGGCCGCCGCGCGCGGTAATAGGTCGAAGGGTCGCGAGCCGCGTCGGGCAATATAATTGATTTGTTAAAAGCCCCGAGAGCGACCTTCGTTTGCATCTGCGTCTCCCGAGAGGCTCGCAATTAGGCGCATTAGCATTTACGCAATCTCGGTGTATATATGCCTATAGACGATTTGTCTGCGGGGAGAGAAAGGTCGATTTCTTCTTGGCTCGGATTCTTTGCTTCGTATTATATATGTATATAGACGCGTGTGTGGCTTTACAGCTGTGTATATGATAATACATATCCTTCGTAGCTTCAAAACAAGGCCTGTTGATTCATATTGTGCAGTCCACGTTCTATTTAAAGAAAGAGTAGGTATCTGTATATCAGATTTACGTATGCGTTATATTAAAAATAAACAGTTCTTTTCATTAACGCAGGCAAATTTCAATTTACGAATATAATATGCAAATTTGGTTAATTACCACGTGTGGCATTACAAGTAGCCATCGTTGTCGTGGTTAATCATTTTTTTCTTAAATAAAGGCACATAAACACGCTTTTACGAACGAAAAATGACTACGCCGACGGCTTACATCCCTCGCGTAAAATAATTAGCTCGCAAAAACACGTTTTATAGCCAAATTAAAGGTGTTTACTTCCAACGTAACGAAAGACGCGGCCGGTCCATCCCCGGGGCTCTGCCAGACAGCCAGCCTGCCCTCATTTTTATTCTCCTCTCTTTCTCAATTCTTCCTCTTTTCTCGCCGATTGACTAGCGCGCCTCGGAGACGTACACCGAAAAGTCCATCCGTCCGCCGTCCATCCATCTCGCGCGGCCGGCCGCCGAGAGAGAGAGAGAGGCGTGTGCACTCCCCGTGATTATTATAATTATTCTCCCCTTTTCTCTCTCTCTCTCTCTCTCTTTCGGGTCGTGGGGGCCTCGACGAGGTATAGAGGAGAGACAGAGATAGACCGCAATTAAGCGCGCGCGGGACATCTTGACAGATCCGAATTCCCCGTAATGATAAAAAATAGCCAGACCGGCGCGCGCGCGACCTACGCGAGCTCAATTACAGATCGTTTCTTCTCGCTCCTTCGGACGGATCTCTTTCTTTTTGTTTCGTAGAGTAGCAGCGGCGGCGGCGGCTAGTAGACGAGGAAATCGATGGGCGACTACCGCGAGGATATCTTTCCGTGTCCAGTTGCATTGGGCACGCTCTATTTTTCGGGAATCTGGAGAATGCCGGACGCTAATTGATAGCTTTACTTTTCTATATTAGAGGTATCCCGCAGCCACTTTTGCTCTATTTACGGGGGGCTCTATTTATGCGACCGAAGGTAATTTTGGGCTCGCGCGCTGTTCTGTGCGTGTGTCGGTCGTATAATTTCGAGGATTGATGTGCTTTAAATGTTCCGGAGGACTGCGTTGGACAATAATTCTTTATGGGCCAAAGCAGTCATTTGACCAATATATATTCAAGGCTCGTGCGAGAGGCGCATTTTTACAGTGCCCCAGAGCATTTATTTAAATTAAATAACTATATACTTATTATCTCTTACGCATACCACACTAAAATAATTTCATACCTACGTCACGCACTATTTGGGCAATAAAAACTTTTCGTATATAATCTCATGGTACAACATAGCAGCGTTGTAATCTTTATATGCGCATGATACACACAGGCGCAGAAGAAAAAGGAAAAGCACGTCTGACGGTAATGAAAACATTCTTCACGTACGGGGTGCGCCTCACCTGGAAGGCAATCGGAAGTCGGATTAGCATCCGTTTCGGTAACGCCCGATCGAGACACTCTCTCCCTCCCTGCGCGTTCGCATACGATAATAATCGAGCGAACCTCATACTCGTTCCTCCTGGTGCGCCTCTCTTCGATATAATAAGCACTGATCGATAATTAAATCAGAGAGTTATTCCCGTCACGCGTCCACGCAATTATAATTAAGGATTTATCAGGCCTGCGCGCCAGCGCTGAGTATTATACACGCCCGCCTCAGAGCGCGAGAGAGAGAGAGAAAACACGCCTCTCTATCCTAACGACTATACGACGGGGGTAAGACTGCACATAAGCGCTTGTTGCGGCGGTGGCGAGGATCGCCGCTCGCCCCGAGGAGGGAGAGAGCAAATTAAAAACTGTCCCACTGGCCGTAAATAAAAGTCTCGGCGCGCGTATTCCGCCCACCTTCTCTATACGAGGCCCGTGTTGTCTTCTTTTTGGGGGGCAGAGAGAGATAGAGAGGAGGAGATGGCCTCTAGACGCGCACCCATCTTTCCGGATTAACTTTATAATGCGCGTGCCTCCCTCGTGGTGCACCCGTAAAATCGGTTTTTGGGATGGCTAAATTGGGATGTTTTATTGTGAACGCTGTGTGAATTGCTTTATTTAGAAGTAATTTTAAGAGTAACGTTGAGAATGGCAATGAATAAATATAAATTGTTTAAACTGACGTATTATTTAAAGTAACATATTATTATATATACTGATAACGATGTCAATTTAAGCTAATAAGTCAAGGTCTCACAATACTTTGTATTCTTCTCCGACTCACAAATTAGAGAACGATATGGATATTCACTCATTAAAATTAGGACTACACAGGATAGCAAGATTAATCTTGATATTGTATTGCCTTGCCTCACTATTCAAGACAATAATTGATACTTGCCACGGAGGGCCGCTACCGCAGCCCGTGATACAATATTGAGTTACAGTTTTCGATACAATATCAAGATTGTGGTATCAAGAATGTAAAGAATTTTGTCTTTTCTTAAAAATAACTATCATTTTCAAATCCTAATAATTGATCGAAATATCATAATAACTATTTAAATAAAACCATCTACTAACGCTCCTATATCCCCTCAGGCCCGTTTACTTAAGTACGTGAGGCCACAGGTAGGGGGTGCGTTGACTAGCGGACGCGCGCGAACCAGACTGGCCGGTGGCACATATATGGCGGGAGAAATCAAATTTCAAATTTGGCATTTATTTATACTTGTGCCGAAATTGTATTCTTTTTGTATTAAACCTAGTGTATTTGTATATTAAATTACGTTCAGTTACATTGTTATTAAATTTAAGGGCATTTTTAACAGTGAATCATAACCGGAAAAAGGGAGTTACGTAGATGTATGACCATAAGCGAGTCAACTATTTCAAGACAAGACAATAATACTTTTCATATTGGCTGAAAATCCCAAGACAAGAGAATATTTTTCAAGAATTTACAAGAACGAGACAATACTTAATTACAGAAATATTGTGCTGTCTTGCTCTCGTGCAGCCTTAAAACATACAGACAGACTTTCATACTATAGCAATCGACATATACCGGCTCTCCTCTCTCACTCCTCGGCGCAGAGAATAGGAAAGAATCGATTTATTCAACGAACTCTTGCGCGGCTGGAACGATCGTCGATCAGCAAGTTCAACTCGCTCTCGCTATATATGCCTTCCTCCCTCTTTTGCCCCTCCTCACGTCCTCCCCCGTCATCATCACGCTGCTGCTCCTCCTCGCGCGATCATCGACGCCTGCGCGCGCTATATCGACGGGGGGCTCTCAATTTCTCCCCCCTCTACACCGGCAAGCAATTCCAACTTTGCACGGACACCTTCGCGGCGGCGGCGCGTAACCGTAACTCCTCCGCGTACAGGCCAATCTGACTCGAAATCACCGTTCGCTGAATTATCGCGCGAGTGCACGCTGTTTTCTCCCGGATTGCGGCAATTACCGCTGGCGCGCGCGCGCGCAGGCCCTCGGGTAATTATCGAGGAGAAGGACTCGCGTTGTTTAATCTGTGATCTTGGCCTGTACGCGCACGCGTCTGATCATACGTGTAATACGTGTATGTGTGTGTGGATATACAGAGACGGAGGGTAATGTGTGTCTCGAGGTTCGGTGCGCGTTGCGTCAGACCCCTGCGGGGGGAGTTTCTTTAGATCGCACGTGTATGTATGTATATAGATGAATACTATACGCTTACGTTATGCTAGGAGTATAGCTGTGGGTAATATGCGCATGCGGCGATGTGTCGCTCTCGAGCATATATCTTGACAGACTGAAAATGGGATTCTGCCTGGTGTATATGCTGCTGCTTCTCGTCTCCGTCGTTTTTTCGTAACATTTACGGACAGCACGTTCGAATACACGTGCGAGAAATCGTATATTCGAAAAGCGCGCGTCGGGTTCCCTGAACTTGGCCTTGATACGGGATTTTAGTACGTCTGATGTTTTCCTGCGTGACTGATTAGACTTTTATTGGCTTTTAATGCTCGTTTAACGCGAGCCGGTACTTTGTATCCTATATATACGTGAGTGCTGAGAGCTTTATTTTTTTGAGGAATACTTGGCTAGAGTGGGAATTTATTTATTTTTTATTCGTTCGTTTAATTATGCTTTATTATGGCGACATCGAGGATTTTTCGATGATATTCGAGTCACGGTCAAGTTTGTTTTTATTGGTGATCGATAAATAAGATTATTATAAAATGCCGCTGAATGAATGCATGATTGACGTCAGTTGATATAAAATTGAAAATTTTGGTTTATTACTGTTGATGATAAAAGTAGGATTATGTAAAATTCAGTATTCATTACGTAAATATGTCGAATTCACAGTCAGAAGGATAGATAGGATGGAAAACTATTTTTATTTAATTGCTAATAAAATGAGTTAATTAAAAAAAACATATTCTAAAATTACTAATTTTAATATCTTACTAGCTATAACTCTATCCAACATTATACTACTGATGCTGATTGCAATACTGATTATTCACGTGACTATATAACATTTACTTACAAATTCGATATCGCCACATGAAAGTTCTCTGCGAGTAATTTTCAATAAAAAAAAATCTCGCTTATCATTCACATCATTTTCTCACGATTTTCAGAACCGAGACAAAGAAACGCGACGCTTTACATAACCATACCAATTGCACTCTCGCCGTTTCGCGAAAGCAATCGTTTAGAAAAAAAAGTCCCCAACGGCGTACAACAACTGTATTTTCGGTAAAGAGCCGATCGTTATTATAGCGCCGATACGCATTAAGTCCCCGCGGTTAACCGAGAGAGCGCACGCGGACTTGACAGAAAACCTCGAACTCGAAAGCAACGATCATCATCTTACCACCTTTATAACCCTCTCGCTCTTTGTCTCAACTGCACAAGACTCTCCGCATATACAGCCTCGTGACTTTCCCGACATTATTTCTCTCGCGTGCCGACGCGACGACGATCCCCAATAAAAGCGAGCGAAACGAGCCGGACAGTGCAAGTGTGTACGGGGGGCTATCTCCCCGCTCGGCCCAGCCTCTCGCGCGCCGGCTATCATTATTGCGCCCGGGAATAGGGCCTAAGTGCCGCTGTAACGCGGACTCGCGCGACGGAAGGTCCGGCGAAACGATCACGAATTGCTGCAAAAGAAACTGAGTGCACGAGAGAGAGAGCTGCTGCCGTGGGCTTTTATGCACGACGTTTCTTCGGCTGCTTCGGTCTCTTGGGTGGGACCCGAAAGATCGTGAGAAATTGCGCGCTGACAAAAAAGCCCGGCGTGAAACCGAGCAGCGCTGCTGCTGCTGCGTTGTCGAAGGACGAGTGTGCAATCTTTTAAAAACAAAGCGAATCGTTTTGATTTTTCGAAGGGGAATTGACAGTGGGAAGGGGGATAAAAAAATTGGCGGGAGGGCTCGGGAGGAAGTGTGATCTAGGCTGAGGCGAGAGGCGGATGTTGAGGCACGAGATAGAGAGGAGGATTTTCGGGCGTGACAGGGCAGCCGATCGAAATCGAGAATCGTGCAGAGAGAGTCGCGTGGGTGTTAATTTAATGAAGAAATCGGCGCCTTTGATATACCGATGACATCATAAGGTCGTTGTGTGCGGAGTCGTAAGTGAAAAATTTTAAATATAACTTTGAGGGTTTTTATTGTACCGAGAAATATATATAAAGGGTACGTGTTAAAATCCAATGCTTACTATAATTTACATTTAAATAGTTGGAAAATCATGAAAGCAGTATTTATCGGCTTACAAATTTTCAGATTGAATAACAGATTTTATATTTAATACGCGTTCATTTAGGAATTTTATTAGTTATGAGCGGTCATTAATACACGCCGCTTTATATTTCACACAGTGGAACCTGCCTCGTAAAACTCTTTTCGTAAACATCTAAATTTTCTGCCGCTATACGCAACACGTATATATATACGCGCATCAAATAGCTGTCATTACATTGTGCAAAGGTACCAATTATCCATGAAACCAATTGATTTTTAAGCCTTTAGTCGTAAATTCCACGCGCGCACGCGTGGTGCTGAAAGGACAAAATTTCCCACTGAAGGCGAGAGAATCTTGTCGCTAATATGTGGTCACCGAGGCAAATAAAAAATTCACGACTCTCGTGGAGTCCACTTATATGTACATGTGTCCGTGACCAACTAAGAGTCTTATCCCATGTAGTTATTCAAAGTAAAATTTTCACTTTAACTTTGTGAACTCTGTAATTTAGCATTTTTCACAAACATGGATGACATGTACTTATTGTACAAACTGTAATTGATAGATTCATTCTTAACAGTGGTGTGTTGATATATAATTATTTGATGCACAACAGTTTATAAAAAAAAAAGAAAAAACGTTATTCTATTTGTTGTACCATCTGAATACCAACGCATGCTTTTACAAATATAATAAATGAATATTTAAAAATTTCTTATCGAGTGAAACACCCCATATAAACTAATGAAAAAATTTATATCGAGATTTTTATTTCTGCCTTCAGCGATTACCATTAGTAAAACTATTTTAGTATAGTTAGTTAATAACTCCTTACCTGGATGGATATACATTACTGAAAGTTCTTAAATATAAGAAATTGAAAACATTTTGTCGCGTAATATAATTAAAAGCTGCATAGTTATTATTTTACTATTAACATTCGAACTGGCCATTCGGTACGTAAAAATTAAGTAAATTTCTCCCAGACTTCCTCCAGACTTAATTTTTACTGCAGAAAATGCATACTTTTTGTAAGAATAAAAACTCGCAGCGTCAGAGAGTCCAATTTTCACACTGACGAGAATTCCGCTCCTGTAAGACGATAAAAGAGGGCGCAAGCCAGAGGCTCACGCTGTGGAATTCGAAAATTCGAGTCGCGAAAGAGAGGCGAAAGAAATGCGAAAAAGAGAGAAAGAGAGTCGTCTCTCTCTCGCGCACCAATTTCACGCGGAATAGGGTATATTTACGTACGCAACAAAGAGCGCACGCTCGGTATATAACAACGACACGTACGGAATGCTCGCGGACGATCGTAAAAGCTCCGCTCGGCAGCAGCGAGAAGAGAGGCCTAGTGAGCGAGAGAGACGCGTATGTATATATATTGTGCATGCACTTGTGCGCACAGAGTCATTCCTATGCCAACAACGCAAAACGTATACAGGTAAACGGACGTGCTCGTATTAAGACGAGCGATTTCGCGGCCTTTTTCTCTCTCCCTCTATATATCCCTCGCGTCCTCGCGAGGCAGAGACAAAAAGTACTCCGACCTATACGCCCCATACCATCGTTGGTGCATATTACGCGCGGATAAGTATATACACACACATACGAGGTAGAAAGAGAGAGAAAGGGGGAGTGGAGGAGGAGTAGAAGAAACGGAGGAGAGGAGAGGCAAAGACACATCGCCGCGCTCTTGCTGCCGGCGAATTATGCTTATGAGACTCTCGCTCTTCGGATCGCTCCCCCTCTCTCCGTGTATATATGCATATACCACGAGCGCATGCATACGGGGGAGAGGCTCCCAAGCTTCGGAATTGCGCAATTACGAGGACCGATGCCGCGCGCTAGGGAAGTTCGCGGAAGGCGTTTCTCTCTCTCTCTCTCTCTCTTTCTTTTTTTACACATCTTTTCGCGTATACGCGCGCGGCCTTGCCTACCTATATATGTATATACCCTCTCGGCAATTACGGCTGCGACTAGGGAAAGAAAAGTGCGCTCGCGAGAGAGAGAGAGAGAGAGCAGAGGCCGCGCGTGTGTATATGTGTGTACGCGTATAAGTGGCGCATAACGGAAAAAGGAAAAACGCTTGGCGTTATGGTCCTCAGAATAGACCGTCGCGCACGGCTCCGCTCTGTGTGTGCGAAAATATTCGCCTACGCGTGTATGGACGATCTTGCGTGGGGATGTTTAATTGCATAATTGGAGAGGTGAGGGCATAAGTGGTGTGCATGCGGGGTTGGAAAAAGGATGATGCGCTGGCTTTCTTTCGGTAATTCGGTAAAGATGGAGCTATCGTGTATAGATGATGTGAAAGTTTTTTTTTGAGGCTCTTCGCAGGAGTAGAACTGGGTAATGGTTTTTTTTTCGATGGTTGTAAAAAGTTTAAAAAAGTGTAGTAGGCATTAAGTGTATCGTGTGAGATTTACAATCCGGTCGTGTCAAACGTTCTTGCATCAAGTTTAAATTTATATGATTAACTCTTCTCCGTGCGATTGATTAATGAACTCTCGATGAATAGTTTATTACTGTCGTTGACGTTTTGCATAATAGCCGCAAGAAGTTGATTTAGCGACACGAAATCAATCATCGCCCGGGTGATTTATTATGTTTTGTTGACGATTCGTGCTAATGTTCCATAAACATTTTTAAATTTCTATAGTGGTCAGTAAAAAGTAATAATAAATGAGTACTTAATTTAACATTAAGAATAATTTAACAATTGAATTAGTGCTGGAAAATGTTATTGTAAATATGGAAAAAGCGGCTGTCGGTAACAACGATATGGCAGACTTATCACAATTACGAATAGAGACGGCTTTTTCTTATACTTCAAGAATTGATTTTTATCCTTACTAAATCCTTACGTTTTTCCATTATAATATAATTTACAGATCATCACATTCTATCGAAAAAAAGACGACCTGTGCATGCACGCGTATCCGTCACGTGTCTCGCGCCTGCTCTTCATTCTTTAAAGTTTTGCCGTAACTACTAAACGGGGGCGCGCTAAGGGATTTTTTCAGGGTGAGACTGATCTCTTCGAAAGAGGCTCTTTATACAATTACGATTGAACTTCACTTAGGTAAGTTCGTTTAATCGAAAAATTGTATTTCGAGCCTCCAGATCACTCGGTAGATGTTTAAAGTCTTATATTACGGCAATTGACAATATTTACTCAAGAATATCATTAAAATATTTAATGAGTATGATGAAGAATATATTTATTTAATAAATATTATAAATATAGAAGGATTAAAATACATGAAACTTATATAACAAACGTTCAAAAAGCTCAAGGACGTAAGAACAAAGTTTCATATACTTAAAGTAAAATAATAGCAAGATTAATCTTGATATTGTATTGGCTTGCCTCAATATTTAAGCTTACTTTGGTACGTGAGGCCACAGGGAAGGGATGCACCGTCTAGCGGTAGCGTGCGAACTAGATTCTGATTGGCGGCGCATATATGGCGGGAAAAA
>UXGD01004654.1:0-16480 GCA_900474315.1 Torymus auratus | reverse complement strand
TCTTCATATTGTAATCCAATACACTTCGCGCTTCCTCGCTCACTCATCAGATTCAGACTCCGTATAATCAGTGCACGTGACACACTATACTTTCTAAATCTGAATATACTTCGGGAGTTATAAGTTCAATATTCAAATAGTGAGTATCAAATATTTTAGCAGTAAATATTCAGAATTTTAATAGTAAAAAGCTACCACAGACTGTAAAGACCCAACAATGGCCCAAAAAGTACCATGGTGTTGACTGTGGTGGCTTTACGAGACAATATGCTACATTTTACGAAACTATTAATAATTCTTACTAAACTTTTTTCGCAGTATTATCAAATTGCAAGTATTATACTCTACTAAAATAGTGTAAACCAACTATTCATTAGTGTAGTATTCAAATAGGAAATTTCAACCGTTATTCTTTACAGGCAAAATCACTCGCTCCATATTCATTACATCTACAAAATCACATTCCAAATACATACCAGCACCTTTTCTCACCTACTTCCACACACATCTTAAAAACAAAAAAAAAATCCCATCAAGAAAACTCCTTCCACTTCCACCCATCCATTCGCACTAACACACACACAGAGATATCCACGCTTCGCGCGCGCGGGTCGTCGGAGATATTAGCTTCCCCCCTGCCCCCTACAGCTTTCGCTCGCTCACGCAAGTAATACGAGCCACCGGTCGCTCAGCGAGGTAGCGCGGGCGGGCGCAACGGCCGAGAATCGTAAAGCTGGCAGCGATCCCGAATTACGAGATGTAAGCGCATTGTCAGGCAGCGCTGCTGCTGCGCCCGCGGCCAGCAGCATGAGCGCGAGGCCGTGGGATGCGATTTACGATCCCCCGGCCGATCGAACTTCCGGCTCTCTCCCTCCAGCTCTGAATTATGAAAACGTGCTTTTGAGAGATCCGCGGCTGCATAGGCCGTAAAGATCGGAGCTTTACCACCACCGAGCGCGCGAACGTATGCATACGTATGTCGCGCGACTATATCCCGCAGCCGGGCCGAGATATTACTACTACCAGCCCAGGGGCGCAGCAGCGGTGCTAACGCTCGCTCGCTCGCGTTATTATTACGCGAGAGGGGGAGACTGAGAGAGACGTAAGAAAGGCATATAGTAGTAGTAGGTATATAAGGTAGTGCGATACCACCCCGCTGAGTTTACTCGAGCGTGCAGCAAGAGAACCAGCGAACCGCGCGCCCGGCGTATCGCGTATACAATACTCGCGAGCGCGCGCGCGCGTTGGTTGACGAAGTTGCAATTAGCGCGCTGCAGCGCAGTACCAGGAGTGCCAAACTCCTCCCGGGTCACGAGCGGTTTGGGAATTTATGCGGTGTACAGAGAGAGAGAGCGCGCGCGGACGCCGAAGAACTAGTCTCTCGATAAGAGGAGAGGTATAGGGAGGGAGCTCGAGTGGATTAAACGGCCGATAAACTCCGATCCCGGAGCGCGATGACTCGGCTTCTATTCTCTCTCTCCCTCTACCCCGCGAGCGAGCGCTGTTTGTAGGACGGATTGTTTCTCTGCGGCGCGCAAGCGCGGAGCGGCCAAGTGTCGTCTTTGCGGCTGTGGTAGTGCGCGCCCACCGGTATAGCCGAGTGCTATGGTTTCCATTCGAGCGCGTAATTGAAACTTTTAGGGTGTGTGCTCGAGTGAGACAGAGGAAGAGGGGAAGGAGATGGGAGTGCGGGATTATCAGGGAGAGAGTGCGATTGTTTGGTTGTTTTCTTGATTGTTTCGTGTTGGGGGTTTTCTTGAGCGAGCGGTGCGGCGCGTTGGGTTGAAGGGTTATGAAGATGAGAGGCTGGATTTGTCGAAGGTGCAGAGTTTTTTGTTTTGACGGATCGGTATATAGGTTTTGGGGTACATCGAATTTTGAAGAGTGTGAGGATGATGGTAGGTATGGTTTTGTATGTAAATGTCTTCATAATAGACTATACCGGCTCAACATAATAAGTCAAATGGCAAAAAACATGTCTCTTGATGTTCAACGTTATTGTATAAGTGTAGGGTTCGTGAGAATAATGGATACTGCAAAAACATTCTTAGTTATTTTTCGAAAATATTTGTCAGAATCTATGGTTCAGAACACTTGTAATGAATAAAACATAATTCAACTTTAATTAAGATAAGACTAAAAGTCATAAAAGCTAAATTTATTTGAAATATTAAAATGACTTATACGGGTAAATATGCCCTTTACAGTGAATTGTAAAATAACTATAATGAAGAAATTTCATTATAGTAAAATAATACATTTTATTCATATTTAAATAAGTTTCAACAAAATATATATAAAATACTTGCCATAAAATATTGATCACCGAAGCGCCAAAACCCCGGGAACAAAATAAAATAAAACACGCAAAAACGCGCGTGCTGGCGCGCACATACTTCCATAACGCGATATGGCGGAAAGAAAGTCACATAGTTTGCGACAATAACTTCCTCTCTCTCTCTCTCTCTCGTACGCTTTTGCGAAACTCTTACTCTCCCCACCGAAAAATCAAAGGAGCATTCAGGCGATAATGGAATTCGCGAGAAAGTTAGCCTTGAAACTGCGCTACTCCCACGCTCTCTCTTTCTCCCTCTTCCCACATAGAAGAAGACGCGACTGCGAAGAAGTACCGTGCGGAGAAGTGGCACACACGAGCGAAAGAGAGAAAAAAAGAGAGAGAGAGAACCAGCAACGCGCACGCGATAGAAACGGCTGGAAAAGACTCGCGCGTTCGCGCCCTCGTAAATCAAAGTCTCGAGCGGGCTGACCGCGCGCACTCGGCCAATCCTTTCGCGGTCCGAAGCAGACCGAAATAACGCGCACCGCGAAAAAAGAAGGCTCTAAGTCGATTTCTGATAACCCGCTAGAAAGAGAGAGAGGAAGAATACGGCAAGGCAGGAGAAAGAGTTAAGACCGGAGAAATCTGCTTTCACGGCCTCTTGACCCGTACGCGAGCGCGGAAAAAAACACACTTCGGGTTCTCCTTTATACTTGTTCTTTTCGTTTAATTAAATTCTTATACGCATTCTAATAGGCGTGTATGGAAGAGGAGAGGAGAAAGTTTTCCAGCGCACCGAACTATTTCGAAAATTCATGGAAATATCTGGCGCGACTTATTAAAATGCTTCGAGCGCGCGCGCGTGATGCGATAAGGAGAGAGAGAGCGCGCGGTAGGAAGTATAAAGATCCGATTGGACGTTATATTATGGTTCTCCTTTTTCTTGAGCAAAGTGTTTCAAGGTAGTATCGGCGAGTTTTAATTATTCAATTTTCCGAGACGGTATTTATTGAGAAAAGTTTGGACACGCTGCTACTGCGCGCCGAGCGAATGAAATTATATTGCTTTATTATTTGTACACGCTGTTTCCTTTGATGCACTTCGAATATCGCTTTTATAATCGATGAGAAATATACATAAGGCGAATTGGCTCGTCTCTATAATTACGAAGAAACACAAGTTTTCTATTTCGATTCGTGATGTATATATTATACAGCAATGTAATTATCAAAGACAAACGATAGAGACATACTTTTTTTTTTTGTTCCATCAGTTTAGCGAGATCGAAAAATATTTTTTATAACTTTTCGCGCTGCTGCTGCTGGTGGCGAAGAAGCGAGAGTAGTTTTTAATATAAAATATAATCTTGAGTCGCAAATCATGATGCATTCGGATATCACGTCGCTCAAACATTTTTACATCTCCCTCGTGCCGTCGGCCGGGCTTGTTCACTTAAACTTCTTTACGGCCGGCTCGTGAGAATGAGAAACGTAAAGATGATATTCGCCCTACTTGTTGTAAAAATAGCTGAGGGCGTTACACGAAAGGAATAATACGCGGCATATTCTTTTTAATGCGTTTTAACGTAAAATCTTTGATATTTTGATTAAGTTCGTGTAACAAAAATCTCCCTCAATATCGATCAAATCTTTCAATATTCCATTCCAAATCCGTTAAATTCCAACACGCACGAAGATCACCCTCAACAACATACCTAGAAACTTCGCACAAAAAAACTCTTCAAAGCGCAACTTCAAACACCTCCCCTCCCATTGTTTACCACTCTCAAACGCCTTCGTAACTACATCACACCCTCCTTCCAACAAAAAAAGACACTCGCGCGCGCCCGTATGATCTCTCAATCACAGGCGCCTCGACTACACAGCGCGCGCTATCTTCAGATCCGTAAAAGCGCGCGTCTCTCTCTCTCTCCGTATATGTTATACCTATACACACAGCCTCCGTCTCGTGTGCGCCTTTGTGCGCACGCACGTGTACATGCAGTGCGTATCCACACGCCGAGCATAATGGAGCGCGCGCCAACTGCATTTAGCCGTGAGTGCAGAGCGCGAGAGCGGCACGGCCCGTTACTCGGATAATGGCCGGGGTATAGTGTGTAGAGAAGGAGGCGACGGCAGTAGAGAGAGAGAGGCGGATTTTATTTGGATTGGAGCGTGAAATGGATCGTCTCTCGCGCGCTCGCAAGACACGCGATGCAGCAGCAGCACTCCATTCAACGATATTGTGAATGCGTTAGGACGGAGGAGAGGGGCTTGAAAGCCCGTTTTCTTTTTGCGAGAGAGGGAAGGTGTGTATGTTTTGCTTGGAAGGGATGAGGGAGTGCGGCGTTGTCGAAAAGAGAGGGAGGGGGGATGGGTAGTCCTTTTGATACGGGAAGTGCGCCGCTCTGAGGTGGGAAATTTGTTTTGAAGATTAAAGTGTCGTGTCTCGCTGCGCGTCGGCTTGAATTGCGCAGTTTGAGTGTCCACGGTATGACAGTATGAAAATGTACAAAGAGTGTATTATGATGGATTTTTCTTTATTCCCGGTCTATACGTTCGGGTGTAAATAAAATTGTTTTGGTAATGGGTTAATCTGGAATAAATGAGTGATAAGCGAGTGAAAGCTAAATCTCCGTAACTCGTGTAACAAGTAGATAAAGTCTAAGCTTAGTCGGACAGCTTACATAAGTAATAACGCGACGGCGGCGGCGGGGGACCGCGTTATACCACCGCGCTATGAATAATTCATCAGTGACGAAACAATATTTTTCGTTTTCATAATGACAATTTAGTGGGGGGCCGTATATAAAACTCGCTTGCGCAAATTAAGCTTTTTTACGTTTCCACAAAGCAGAAGTAACCCGCGGAGGAGGGATATAATTTTTTTATCTCTATGCAAATACGCTGCGCGCTTTTTATGACACCAAAGATTTTATGGCGTAATTGTCGTGTTAGTATAAAGCATTTTTCCTTTCTTTTTTTTTAATATTAAAAAGTTTCTTTTATGCAATAATTACTTATTGTTACGCGCGTATTTTTCGGGTTTTATTTCAATCTTTTGTTTAATTTCGTAATGAATCATTTCGCATTATAAAACACCTTTGTTTCGTATAATTAAGTACACTTTTTTTTTGCATTACATGCCGCGATTTTTCGTCGTAATACGTGCATATAAAAATGCTTTGAAAATTGCGTTTCATCTTTACACATAAACGAGAGAACGCTTTCAGCTGTTTCAAATGTTTTAAAATGAAATGAAGCTTTTTCGGAATGTGAAAATTTGCGTCGGTTTACGAGTGGTTTTTGTGCATGAAATTATAATTTCCTTTTTGATGCATTACACCGTCATTAAATCTACTCCGGATTGTAAGCTTTTGAATATAACTTTCTTTGCAGGGATGTGAAACGCAACGGAAAAATAGTAAATAGAATTATTTGACTTACCTTTCGCGATTATAGAAATTATACCATGTTTTTCTTTTGTACGAGAATATTTTTATCCAAATACTAACCATATTTGCTCTCTCGAAGCAAAATCCGCTTATCCTTTAATATGTACCTACCAATAAACTTAATAGCACCATATGTTTTCCAAATATAACACGTATTCTCCAAAACCACCACACTGTTGACAATTTTCTGAAATTTAAGATAAATTTAATGCAAATTTGCATATTCAAATAAAATTTAATGCAAATTTATAAAATTTAATACAAATTTTGAAGTTTTATTAGAGAATGTACAATAAATTTACCTTAAATACCAGAAAATTTTTAAACATTGCACCTTATCTGCATCAACGGCAAAACAACTTCCCCGAAATAAGTCAATTACAATATTTTCCAACACCAACAACCGTATCAAAATACCAGAATCTCAAAGATCGCATTCGAAAGCTTCTACGTCGCCCCAACCCCTCGAGCGTGGCATTACCCCTCATAAGTGTAGATCCCAGCTCGGGACAGTAGCAGCAGCAGCAGCATCAGCGCGCTTAAAAGCTCGCAACCCCGCGTTATAAGACACAGCCACCATGCACACACACAGAAGCTCCTCGCACGGCGATCGACGACGAGAGATAGCCGGCGGCCCATCGACGAGGATAAGTGGTGCGCCCGACTATACACTCCGTATGTGTACACACCCCGCCCCCCAGTTCATATACTACATGTGTATGCATACACGCGACTCTCGCACGGAGAGAGAGAGAGGTAGATGCAGTCGACTGTGCTTTGGGCGCCGGAAACTCTTGAAAATTAAACCACGAGTTAAGCGTTGCTGTTCCCTCTCTCTATATATTTTTCTCTCCCTCTCTCTACCCCAGCCACGTATAGTGGCAAACTCGCGTCGGAGTAATGGAACTATATTCCCGGGGTATTCTGAGCATTCTGGTATGCGCGCGAGCGAGCGGGGCTTCAAAAGGGCGCAGCAGGCAAAGCGCAGCCGGAGGGCATTAGAAGTATACTAGCGCGCGAGTGAGAGCACATACACGGTATCTGCGCAAACCTTGTGTATAGCTAGAGAGAAGCGGCCTTTGGGAGAGAGAGAGAAGAGGGGAATATGTCGAATATTTTCATTTTCGGAATTCTTGCGACGGCGGCGCAGCAGCGTCGTATATACCTACGACGACGCGGTGCCTCTCTCTCTCTCGCGTCCTCCAGGTTTAAGGGAGATAGAGAGGGAGAGGGCCAAGTCGATGAGTTATCGCCTCTAAAGCGAAAATTGCCGCGTCGTCATCGAATTCTCAGCGTGCCCGGGGTGTACCCCCTGTAGCAACCCCGCGACTGCAGGCTTCTAGGCCGTGTGTTAACCGAGGAAGGGAATGTTGAGGAGAGGAGGAGAGAGAGGTCCTTGAATAAACTGGGTTTAGTTGTCGTACTATATGTAGTGTTACGCGCGGCGGTTAAACGTAATTTCGACGAAAGGAGGATCGGTGGCACTACGCGAATGCTTTCGTTGTTCTTTCAGCTGGATTTTCGGGCTCTCGTTTCTTTTGGGATTTGGGTCCATGGCGATGTGTTTATATGTGTTGTCGCTGCGGATGTTCAAAAATTATCGTGTTATTAGTAGTTTTCTGAGACGTTGATAAAGTTGAATTTGGGTTGAAACACGTTTTGATTAAAATGTTGTTCGTGAAAATGTCTGGAATAAACCTGAAAATAAATTCAAGCAATTAAGAAAACTACACAGATCTGGAAAAGAAACTGATTAATCGCTTTATTGGGAATTGGAGTAGATCTGATCAGGGCGAAAGTCCACCGAATAAATATTTTTTTTCTGTGGAACGCTGATTTTAAATAGTCAAAGCGCGACGTTTCGTCAGAACTTTTCCGATCACTTCAGCCTTCATTGATTATATGAACGTGGAAAATACACAAGTTAAAATATTAAAATAATTAAAATAGGCAATAATATTTACACAGTATTGGTCTCAACTATTAATCATCCTATAAACCATTGGAAGTTATTGTAAGAAGTTAAATCACACCGAATGAATTTTAATATGAAAAATAAAAAAAAATTAATCTCCTCGCTGTCCCAACAATTCACGACTAATTCAAACAAAACAAAGTATAGCACGCACAGCCCTGAAATTTAACCTTCTTCTAATTTGTTTTCTTTAATGAGGCGCACCTGCAAACAGTCGCGCTCATTTCACCCCCCGCACTCCAAACATTTCAAATGAATAAAAAGCGAATAATAATTCCAAGTAAGAAGTCATTCCTCGAGTGTGTATCCTTGAGGCGGTGCGCACAGAGGGCGAAACGATCTTTTAATACGAGAGGGGGGCACCGTAGATTCAAAGCTGTTATAAAACTATTTTGCTAAAAGTGGAAAGCCCGTCGTGCGCGTATACAGGTGCTCTGAATGGGTTAATTACCCTGCATAATTCAGAGGGGCGAATACTTTCGCGGGAGCCGGGCGATTAATTATGGCGTGGGATTTGGTGCGCGTTTATGAAAAAAAAGATACTGGCTTGCCTGATATACAACTGTTTTCGGCGCTCGTAAAGCTAACCGGTGGAATTAAATTTCTATGAGAGGGAGCGATATATTCTTATGAAAGTGGGCATTGTATAATAATTGTTTTGTATTAAAAACTAGGGCTGCGCGAGAGCGAGATAATACAATATTTCTGTAATTATTGTCTCGCTCTTAGAAATTCTTGAAAAATTATCTCTTGTCTTGGTCTTTTCAGTCAATATGATAAGTATTATTGTCTTGTCTTGACATTCTTGATCATATTGGAGTTACGCAGACGTGCGACAAAAACGAGTCGATTGTTTTAAAAAAATTAGAGGTCCAGTCAGTTTTTGAAATAATTGACTTATTCACTGTCGCACGTCTCAGTAGCTCCCATTTTTGCGAGGACCTCACACCGCCGATATTTCGATTTCAGATGGTTTTCTTATTAATAAAGCTTTCAAATTCTTATAATGTATTGAAAGTTACTTCAGAAGCATGTGAGAAACAATTAAAGTAGAGCTCCATGAAAATTACATCAGTTATTGAACCATGCATAATCAAAACTCGTAAGCAAAACTCTCTAATATATTCTCGATAATGCACATTCTCCACACGCTACATCAATTAATACCACCTTCTCAAAACAACCACCGGTAAGGTATATAACAACTCTACCCCTATACACCCAGCGCAAAAGTTCGCTTAATAACCTCGCACACTATCGATAACTCCTCTGGCAACGGTCAGCCCTCTCAAATTCCCCGTTAGCCGCTCTCGCTCCTTTAGAAAAGCACCTACACTCCGGGGCTCGTTAGAAGCATAGGAAATCGCCGAATTAACCGTTTCCCGGGCGCGCGGGCGCCGGACGCCTGTCAGGCCGGCGGAACGGAATTACCGCGCGGAACGCGAGAGTTCGAAATAGCGCGGGACCGCACCGCACCGCCGACACGATGTGTGTATACGTATACGTACGTGGAGAGAGGAGATAGTATACTTTGTTCGCTCTCTGGTGTGTAAGCGAGAGGAGACGAGTGTAGAGGCGAATTCCTATGCGGAGGTGCGCGGTAATTGTTGCGGGTGAATGCTGGGTGGGGGTTACGAGAGGAGGGAGAGGGAAAGGGAACGGGGATGGTAGAATTTTTAGGGTAAGGAGGTGTCGTCTTGAGGAGATGCGAGTCGTGAAATTTAGTCGAAAACGGCCGTCTCGGTTGTTATGCCTCGGTGGGTTTCTTCGCGGCGTATAATAGCTTTAAATTATTTTGCGTTAGTTTTGGAGAATCGGTTGTATTGTCATTGCGATCCTTTCAATTAACAATAAAATAGAGTTTATATTGATTGTGTAATTAAAAAAACGTGGTTTAGAGATTCATCGTGTAATAAAAGTTTACAATTGTCGAACGGATAATATATTAACAGATTCAATAAGGAAAATTGAAAAATTATTAATTGTTCCCAATTGCCTACTTGAAACTTTTAACGAAATGCTAACAGTTGAAACTGTGCCTCAGACTTCGGCAACTCCTATACTCCATAAAAGAAGATCCCGAAATTCCCAGACAGCATTTTCGTGAAAAATCTAAAACCGAAAGAGGCTCTTTCCTCATTCTCCAAAATAAATCCCGCGCAACAACTTCGGCCATAACAATTGAATTTCTCGAGAGCTCGCATTTTTATTACCGCAAAAAAGCCAACTCTTCTTCTTTCTTCCTCCCGCAAAGAATTTACAATGTAAAACAGAGCCTCCGACCTCTCTCTCTCTTTCGCCAGAGAGAACCTCGCCCTTTTATTTCAATCGATTTCGCGAACTATCCGAGGAATTCCCGAAGAAACAATCCTTCCCGTGCCACTGCGCAGTTTCGCCTCTTCCCGCTCGCGCGCTGCGCATACTTTCAAAAAAGCGCAAAGCGCGCACTAAAGAAACGATCCGGCGCGCCGACCGGAACTTCTCCCTCGCGCGCAAAGATTTGCCAAGTAATGATAATGCATAGAGCGCCGTGGAAAGAACAAAGCGCGCACGCGCGGGTATTTTAACGACAATGGTGTGTATATAGCGCCTGCCGTATAAAGTACCTTTCAAAGCGGTCCGTAGGGATTTCTAAATATACAAAAGGCGAATTCGATAGTACTATAAGCGCGCGGTATCGGCGCGCGTGTAGTACCTTTGTAGCTTTTTCGCCAGCGCCGCGATTCTTTGTGAGGCAAAGCTGGGGCCGAGTAAGTTCGGTATAAGGGATGTGAGAAGAGAGGAAGAAAGCGGGACAAGGTGTGCCCAGGCCTTTTCGCTCGCGAGATTTTGCATGACTGGGTTGGATTAAATTTTAACGCTCGATTTCGTTACGTTTATGTTATTTCAGATATATAGGTATAGGTATATATTGCGCTGATGATGGGGAAAGAGACAATATTTAAGATATATAATGATGGAAATGGACTAAACTGCGATTACAAAGCTACTATTTGTTCATTTGGTTGGTGAATTATGGAACCATATCGTAATACGGATTATGTATGGTATACGTATAAATTAGAACTATCTGTGCTTGTATTCGATAATATCAGCAACATATGTTTATCAAAAATTGAACAATATATGTGTGTGCAATGTATTGTTATTATAATCGTATATGATAAATTATTTTAAATGAAATATTGAAATGTACTTTCAATTCAGATTTTAATTACATTTTTCAATATCACATTTGTTAAAGTTCATTTACGACAAACTACATTAAAAACGAGGACTACATTAACCTTATTAAAAAATCTCTACCCTACATACACTTTGATGAAAAGCATTATTCTCAACTTTCCTCGAGCAGACGCACCAAAGTCTACTCCGCATTATTTCCAACCGATAACTAAACCTCCTTCCAAGACTACACAACACGGGCGCATCAAAATTAATTCGCAATCCTCGGACCTAATCCTTCCCAGCCTTCTCCCTCCGCTACAAAACGCCCCCATCAAAAACAAAGCATCGCAGCAGCAGCAGCAGCAGCCCTCTACTGTCCGAAACGCGAAAATCCTATATAATAGAAGCACAGGCTCGCTCCTCTTGTCCTCTATAAACGCCGGCTAACTGCTCGCCTTATAAAGCCCACGATATTCCGACTATATAATCTCCGCCCTACAACGACGACTATACGTATCTATACACGAGCGGGGCGCAGGTAGAGGAGGGCGGACTTAACGGAATTAACGACGTCGCGCTGTCTTCGGCTCGGGATTTTGATAACGCGCGACTTTATCTGCAAGCGCCCGAGCTGCTGGTGCAGCGCGCGCCTACCTAGTCTGTTTACTTAAGATAATGGCGCGGCACAAACTCGCCTGCCCTCCTCTCTCGTAAATTCCTGGAAAGAGGGAGGGAGAGAGAGAGAGAGGTGAAGTTGAAGGTTAGCGGAGGCGAAGGGGTTGCGCGCCGCGAAAAGGAGGAGGAGGAGGAGTAGCAGCGTTGGCTATACAAGAACTTCATTTTCCGAGCCATTACGCCCCTCCACTATAGCCTCCCTCTCCTGCGGGCGAAATCCCTTTACTGCGCCCGTAAATTAATTTACATCGAAATTTTTAATGACACTCGCGCGCTCGTCCTCTCGGTAAATAATACTGGCGCAAGAGAGAGAAGCGTTTTTCGCAAATACGCTAGCTTTCTCTTATACGATCGAATCGCCGAGAGAGAGAGAGCCCGCGATATTTTCTTATCGTTATTGTGCACCGGCAGGGCGAATTGGCGAGCGAAATGAAATTCGCCCCGGAGAGTCGTGAGAATGGTGGTGGAGAGGGGGGAGGAGGAAACGGTTTATAATGATTGGCACGGTTGGGAGTAATGTTTAGTAATGGGGCCTCGATGCTGGGAGCTGTATTATGTGCAAAGAAATTATTACGGTAGCGACTTTAATGGTGTCGGAAAATTAAAGCGCCCGGAGAGCGAAGGTCTGAGCTATACTTGACTTACTCTACTTCGGGGGGTGGGAGGGGTGGGAGCGAATACAAGATTAATTTAACGAAGTTAACCTTCTTTTTCGTCGTGCCCGCGTTATCTTTGATATTAGATTGGAACGTTTTTCCACTCTGAATACAGATTAAGTGAAAACTTTAGTTTTTAATATTTTTAAAAAATATATTGGAAAATACTTGGTGCGATTGTCAACTTTTTCAATTTCGTAAAAAGGTGCGTATGTGCGTTTAACGAAAGATTCTCTTTGTCGAGTGCTAGGTAACTATATTTTTTCAATTTGTAAAAGTCATTTGCTCGAATGCACTCCAATTATTTTTGGAAAATTCATTTTCATTAACGAGCCGCAGTAACGGTTTTGGAACAGTGGCATCCGTATTATTGAGCGCAATTTATTGCCAAATGGCTTGATAATGTCCTAAAGAGAAGAGAAATTAAGGTTGCGTGAGGTTTATTTAATTTTTTCTTTATCTGTTTATTTTAGATATAGATTTTCCATTAAGGCCGATTGAATATAATTTGTCATGTGATTTCGGTAATAAATTAAAGTGACTTTTCCTAAATTACGAATAGGAAAGAGTTCTTGCATCCGCCGATATATGACGACATTGTAAAAAACTTTGATTAAAAGTAGAGTATTATTTTCAACACATTTCGTGCCCGATATTTATTTAAATGCAAAATTTATAAAATTACGTGGAAATTTTGTATTAAAACAACAATTACAGTGTTGAAAGTTATTTTTGTCTTTTCGTCTCTTTAGTCTTTTCTACGATCATTGATGTAATATTTTTAATAATTCACGAATAATCAATAGCCATAATAGTATCAAACAATAACATAAAATTACTATTTAAAATGTTATTTCAATTCGCATCATCTCTTACGAATTCCCAACCAACAGACACACTCCCAACCAAAAAATCTACAACCTCGTTCAAAATTACATTTTCAAAATACCCTTCACACTTTCACCCAGAAATATTAATACGCATACATGCATTCGATCCGCGCAACATTCTCGTCTCGGTCAGGGCCTCGGAGGCTCGTGAGTGCCGATTATAGGCGCATAGCAGCGCCGCGTCGTCCGTCCTGGGAATCGCGGGCATGCGACTCACCCGGTATGAGACAACCCCGCCGTCGTCGTCCTCGTCGTCGAGATGTGTCCTACACTCGGACGTGCGCGACGATCCTCAAGATGAGCATCCGAGGAGAAGGAGGTGGAGGTGGATGCAGCAGCCGATCGAGCGTACATGAGACGAGAGGAATGTGCGCGCGCCGGCTCGGCATGACGATCGTGCCGATCAATTCTCGCAAGCAGTGTGCAGTCGGGTAATATAATGTGTAGTGTCATATGGATATACCCGGATTTTGAATTTTTCGGAAGGGATGTGTGTGTATGTATATTGAAAATGGATTTGAGATTGGTTTTGGTGAAGATTTTCAGAGTATAAAGGTGTACATTGAAAAAGAATAATGCTTATCTAACTTATTTGCACTAATGAAATCAACAAGTTTAGAAGAATGTTAAATTAGTACAAAAGAGAAGTTTAACTTTATTTAGAGTAAGAATAACTTTACACTTTAAAGTTGAATTAATGGAAATACCACTAATTCAACTTTAGAGAGTAGATATAAATTCTATTTTTTTATTATTTCTTTCGATATATCATTGTAAATAGAATTGGCTTTTCATTTTCAAGTTAAATCAACTGTTTCAAAAGTAGAATCAAACCTTTTAATTTTTTCGCATACTTATTAATTTTAACCTTTTTCACTAAATGACGCTTTTAACTTGTCATGCATTTGATTATTCATTTTAAATACAGCACAGCTTTTTCAATAAGCTATTATTGCTATGTTATCACTTTATATTGTTGCTAATACGCACTGCTGTTTTGTATATGAAATTTAACAGTATAATGGTAATAAAGTGTGCAATCCGTCTAACAATACTTGGAAATGATGTTTTTAAGACAAAATACTAAATCTCCAAACTTTGGCGTACTTACTATTAGTATATATATTATTATATTATTATTATTATAATAACTAGTATATAATTATTTATTATATAATATCTAATAATTTAG
This sequence comes from Torymus auratus, assembly GCA_900474315.1. Taxonomy (NCBI): domain Eukaryota; kingdom Metazoa; phylum Arthropoda; class Insecta; order Hymenoptera; family Torymidae; genus Torymus; species Torymus auratus. The sequence goes on along the minus strand of UXGD01004654.1, from coordinate 2,192 downwards.
TGACAACAGAGTAGAGTGGAAACCGTACTTCACTATTCCTTTCATCAAAATTCAATAGACGGTTTAGTGGACCTATATTATATAAATTATATATTCTATTTGATTCAGATCCTGCGTTAATAAATAATAATTCGCATCGGCAACCATTTCCATGAAAATATCCTTCATCTCAATAGCTATACTATATCCTTCCATAAATCATCAAATGCCAATTGAAATTTTGAAACTAACCATGACAGCTCTACCTACTCCCAAACGGATCACATCGCAACAGCACAGGCCAACCAGTAAACCTCACAATTCTATCTAACCCAGTATTTTATTTACAGAAAAATCCCATCCCACATAGCTGCATAACACCCCGAGGAATCTCAATCCAACTGCAGCGGCACAACCCAGCTCGCATCCCCTTGCGCACGTAGCGAAGATAAAAAACTTCGCGGCGAAACAAGCTAGCTGAGCTCCGCACCGTTCGCACAGCCACTCTGCACGCACACATACACATACAGCGTCAATCGCCAGCTCTCCACTCTCTCGTGAGAGAAGAAAACTCGCGCGTGTCGATGACCCGAGGCGCGCGGATTATGGCTCGAAAAAATATATTTATACAAAGGCTCGGGCTATATACGCCGCTGGGGCGCGCGAATTATCGCAGTGGCCGAGTCACGTACGCGCGCGCGTGTAAGCGTACCGAGAGCTCTCATTATATGGCCACCACCCCCTACCGAGCGCCGAGATTTATGGGGGACGAAAATGCAGCGCTGAAAGCTCTCGCGCGCTTTATTGCCCATCGGATTACGATTTTTTCGCGGCTAGCCGGCGAGTATGGGGCCGGGGCAGAGTCTTTTTTACGGGCATAGGTGAGGAGAGAGAAGGATTTTTGCGAGGTTGTTGCAGCTAATTTGGCACATATTTCGTTGGGTGCTGCTGCGGGAGGATTAACGGAATTGATATCGGTGGTTATTTCGATTGTTTGTACGGGAGGTTGGAGCGAGTTAATGTTGCTATTATTCTAATATCCGGTTATTGGAAAATTCCCGAGTTTATCTTTGTTAAACGTTACAAAGGATTTTATGAAAGGTATAATATGAAATTCTCGTTATCGAGTGTAAACGATTTTCATTTTTTTTTTAAATCATTTGCTAAAATGTACCTGGATTGTTTTTAAAAAAATTCATTTTTATTAAAAAATTCCAGTGATGGTTCAAGAATGATGATCACGCTTTTGCAGGTTGCGAATTTTATAAATGAAAACGTTGAATATTATCGAATTATTTTCGTATGAACTGCAAATTATTAAATAAAGAAAAAAATTTATATTCATTTTTGTATTTCCGTTTTATTGTAGATGTCATTATTTTACGAAACCAAACGGAACTACATCGTTTTGCTTATGTGTAATTAAAATTAAACCAATCTAACATATTAATCAATATTCATGTGTAATGTAATAATTAAAATACAAATAAATTAATATTCAAATACAGTACAATAATTTTAAATTTCACTATAAATCTTACCGACAAATAGGTGTTGTTGGGAAATAATTTCTTTTTTTTATGGTTTTATCAAATCTGATCGAACAAGAAACGATATATGTAAATGAGGGATAGTTTATGCATTAGAAAAAAAAATTTGTGCGAAAATTTTATTAGCAAGTGTAGATGTCATCAGTTTGAAAAGATATCAAATATATAGGGGAATATTTTTCGTTTTTTAGGGTATTTTGGAAATACCATTTTAACGTACAAGGTCTCACTCAAGTCCTTAAACAATTTCTTATGTAGTCACCGAGGAGAAATTTTGTCAATATTCGATGACTTCTCTATTCATTTACAAAACTATTTACAATAATTTATAACCTTACACACTAATTTGTAAAAACTGTAGTACTTCATAATATAAGCTCTTATACATTAAGAACGTTCTCCGACTCATATAGTTATACATATAACATGGAGTTTTTCTTTATGTTATCATGTCTCTGAAATTAATATCGCTCGCCATATTGAAAATTATACCATATTATTCCTCTCGATTTCTAGTTTTATACCTTACGGTTGAAAAAAAATACAAAGAAAACTTTTTTTACAATAAAACAAAATATATTTTTGAAACGAGCTTAGATAGGGATCCCGTGTTAACGCTGAAACTTTGAAGTCAAATATTTCTATTTTGAATACCGCTATGGA
>UXGD01004653.1:0-16486 GCA_900474315.1 Torymus auratus | reverse complement strand
AGTGTATAAAATCCCTTTTATGCAATTTAGTCCTTCCTAATTATTTTAGGTAATTAAGTCGTGAAGACCAAGTATAACAAAAATCGGTTAAGCTATCAAGGTGCAGTTTATTACATTTATTTGCATTTGTCATCTCTTGATTTAAATATGATTTTTAAATAAGATTTTAAAACTTTTGAATTCGACTTATACCATGACTTATACATTCGAAAAAGCTGTAACTTTAATTTAAATTTTCTGATATAATTTGAGCCCTCCAGCAACTTTTTCAACATAGAAAATCATTCATGTGTAAAAGTTTTAATTGCTAACTCTATGAAATTCAAACTTTCATCTTAAAATAGTCACCCTTTTAAATAAAATTCAAACCCTTGAACCCTCCTCACATACAAATTCATCCATCTCATCACCGCAAACAATCATTGGCACTGGCACCGTTCCACTCTCGCAACTGACCTTTTTTTGGCTTCGGTTCAACGCTCGCGCTAATCCATATAAATCCGCGCTATTTAAGCCGCGCGATATTCGAAATAAGACTGCGTTCGCGTGACACCAGTTGAACCGTTGTACTACGCGCGCGACAAAGAGAGTAATTGACGCGATTAAATGCACCGGCGCACGTGCGCAAAAACGCTGAAAGAAAAATTGCTTCCTGGAAAATTTAAAGGGGAGAGAGGAAGAGGGAGAGAGTTAATGGGGTGAAAGAGAATGGCATAATTTGAAGGGGTAAGTGGGACGAGCGAATCTTTTTTGGCGAGGTAGTGACTTTATTCGATGCATTTAGAGAGGTTGTTAGAGCAGTGGTAAAGGAACACAGGATTGCTTTTGATATGAATTAACGTTGGCGTGTTAATATAAAAAGTGTGATAATTTCCTTGGTACGAGTATTGACCATAAGTTGGCTATTTTTCAGTTAACTTGATGGCTAAAAACGTACATGGTTTGTTATTTAATAATTACGTACCAAAATGAGAAATAAATTTTCATATTTACACTTCATATATAAAATGGGCATTTTAAGTAACAGTAAAACTTTCGGATGAATTATATTACTTTTGCATGATGATTTTTGCTGAAAATACTTCCATTTAATAAGCACGCGTTAGCTATAAAATACAGTTAATTTTCCACCAAGGTTGAGAAACGTTAATATTGAAAGTAATTAACGGTACGCTTTTGAAATTGTAAGCTTCTAATTAAAATACATATATATTTACAAGTAGTTAATTATTCGTTAATATACTAATGAACAATAAAATCGATCGTTAAAATTATTTAATCAATTCATAATACATATACCGTGCGAATAACGAAAAACCCTATCAAATCCATAACCATTTACCAGCGATTGCATGTAACCATTCGCCAATACACTTATAAGATTATACAAAAACGAAAAATTCACCCACAAATGCAATCATATCGCTCCCTTGTTCCCCATCGGCCTCTCTCCCCCCTGTATAGAAAATTTTTCCCCGCAGCTTAACAATAAATTTGAAAGATAAACCGGCGCCGTTATTGTACGCGCGCTCTCTGCCGCGAAAGTATAAAGTGGGAAACGGCGGAAATCCCCTGCTAAGCCAGGGCACACCGCGCATCGTCGCAGCGCCTTATATACAAGAAACTATAATAGAATTTCTTCCTCCACACGCGGACTGCAGCGGGGGAGACTCTTTCTATCTCGCTTTACGGGCTCAAAGACAAAATCGCTTCAAAACAAAGTGGCGTTTTATTGGGCGCGGAGAAGGAAGAACTATTTTACTCACTATAAAAGGGGGATGTGTATATTTCGGCTTTTTCTTTATCGCGGAGAAAGAGAGAGAGATATAGTGGAGGAAGCATAATGAAGATTTTTTATGCCTCAAAGTGAGCGAGAGAGAGAGAGAGGGGGATGAAAATCTCGGGGATGCGCGCGCTCGGGCGTCTGGAAATTTGCATGATTTTGCGTAATTCGCGCCATAAACAAAATTTCTTTTTATAATTAGTCCCGTTGCGCCTGGAGATGAGGAAGAGGAGGGGGAAGTGTCTTGGCAGTTGGGAGTGGAGAGAAAGCAGACGCACGGGGCAGACCGAAACGTAATTTAATTTTTCGCCAAGAGCTGAGTCTTCATGAGAGAGAGAGATAGATTGTATAATTATGGACTGATTATGAGGGAAGCTTGAGCTTGGATTTTTCAGTGAAGAATATTCGTTATATTTTTTTGGAGCCGTTTTTAACGATAATGAGTTTGAAATATTGCGGGTTTAATATTAACTTAGCACTTGAATTTTTCGTTACATTATTGTTATACGATTGCGGCGGGAATAATTTTGTTCGAAAAATGTTTTCCTCCGTTAATTAATGAAAATAACCGAGATTTTCAACAAAAAAGTAATTTAATAACGACGTAGCAGAATTACTTTTCGCAGTTATATAGCAGTAAGTTAATTACGCAGAGTAGAAAAATAATATCCACACCTACTTAAATATAATTAAAAGGAAAAAGATATAAGGCAAGAAAATAGTATCTAAAATTACAACCAAATGAAAACCAGGTTTTCACTATATTATATACTTTCAAAGATTCGAGCTGAAAAGGTTCACCTCATACTCCTAACATTTATAAAGGGTTTCTATTTGATAGGGTTTATTGAGAACTAAAACTTATCTGAAAAGTTGCCTTTATTAAAAGCTTTTGTCGCCACGAAATACAAAATTACGTATCCGTTCGAATTACGCTGCAGCCACACATTCAATCATCAATCTCACAATAAATATATCATCGTGTTGCCAAATGGCAGTCGTCACGTACCTAATGAATGCTCAACGAGCATCATCGTAATCCCGAGTAATAAATAATTCCACAAGGAATTCGCCTCGCCGCACCAGTGTATACGCGTGTCCTCACAAGCCAGCCGTGGTCGTTGACGCAAGTAAAATCTCTTCTCCAAAAGCCTGAGGCCGAGTCAAGAACAATTGCGGCGCGTCGTACACAAGAGGGCTGGAGAAGAAGACCTCACACAAACGGCTATAAAAGAAACCCGCAGCGTTACACTCCACATCACATTCTCAACATACCAAAAAATATATTTATAATTACGGTCTTGGCGGTCTCTGGCTCGAAGACGATCGCGAGTCAAATAATTGATTGACGGCTCCTACTAATAAACGACTCGATTAAATTCTCTGATTATCGCGACGCGAGGAAAGGTATGGCTTACCTGGGCCGATTATGGGCGAGGCTCAATTCGAGAGTATCCGACATACCGTATACTAATCGCGTATATATAACGCGCAACATTTCCCCTTTCACACTTGACAAGTATCCGGCATCGCAACCGCCTCGCGCCCAACTCCCTCTCGGATAATATTACTCGTCGCAAATCACGGAAATCAGTTCTTCAACGCGACAATAGACCTCCTCATTCCCCATCAGCTATCGGATCTCTCGCCGAATATCCTCCATTCTCCCCCTCGGCAGGCAAGATTTGCTCCTCTATAAATGACTGCATTCGTCGCGCAGCGGCGGATTCGATCAGCATGCAAATGAAAAAGCGCGCGGCCCCGCGAGGCTTTTCTCCCGTCTCTGCGCCGTTTTAAATCTCGACGTCGTCGTCGGGTAGATATTTTTCTCGCTATCGGTATAGTGCGAGGATGGAGGAACAGCAAACAGGAGACGACTCGAGGGATGAGGAGAACCAAGTTGGGGTGTAATTTTTGCGGTGTATGTGTATGTGGATGTTGGTATTGGAATACTTTTTTTTTATTAGTATTATAATGGTATATATTATATAATTATGGTGAATGTAACTGTACAATATAATCGATTGTTATATATACTTTGCGCAACCTTTATACCCTCAAGACTCGGCAGACAATATATACCCTATTTTCTATAATGAAACCTCGTTTTTTTTTCACCAGCGAAGCTAAAAAATATACCCCTTACCCACGCACTATACGTACAGCGCGCGCACTCCATGGAAACAATGGCTCGCGTCTGCCAATAATCCCTTCATACCACCCCAAAAAAAAAAAAAAAAATTACTCTCATAACTAATCCTCATATCTCTATATATTCTCTCTATATATATGTATATGTCTGTCGTTGCAGGAGCTGGTCTATCGGGATGGCAATCTGGTGTCGGGCTCGCTGGAGGCACTGGTGCAGCACATGGTGCCGACGGAGGAGTACTATCCCGATCGGGCTTACCTGTTCGCCTTTCTGCTGAGCGCCCGGCTCTTCATCAAGCCCCACGAGCTTCTCGGCGAGGTCTGCGCGCTCTGCGAGCATCAGCAGAATCTCAACGGCGAGGGTGGCAAGGTGAGTGAGAGAGATCTCTTTCTCTTTTGTTCTATACGCGGAGAATGAAAAAGAAGGGGGAAAGGGGTGGGATTTATTCGGATATTATACGGCGCGAGTCTATTTCCGCGATTTCGAAAGAGATGGACGGGAAGTAGTTATATGCAGACGCTGGTGGTGGAGGATGGAATTGATTTTCGGGAGGTTTTTCGCAAGTGCTCCTTTTTTTTTAGGGTTTATTCTCGTGATATTTCAATTACGGGATTTATCGTGTAGAACAAAAGTTCGTTGTATATATAGTTGGTTGCGCATATTGTACGAATACGTATATACATCGGATTCGTTAAAAGGAAGAGGATTATTGAAGTTGAAAGGCTATTTGTGAAATTGAATTATAATAATAATAATATTATATCTATAATACTCTTAACTATTGTGTGGAATTGAATGGGCCACTTGGTCGGTATATAATTATCTCTACAACAGACGCGCTTATTAATATTTACATATTAATAGCAATTAGCAGCGATGATATATCTAAAAGAAAAACAATAAACATCGTATAACGTTAAATCTCTTCAAAATCAGCAGCACTATACCGATCCATAACATATATATACCTGTTCACTCAAAACCAAACCGTCAAACTCATACCCCACCATATTTCAGCCAAATATATACCTTACTGCACGTCCCTATATGTATACGTCTCTACCATTCGCATACCGCATTATCTCTTACTCGCTCATATCTCCCGACTCTGCATATTCTTTTCTTTCCTCTTATACCCATTCTATGCCCTATACCTCTCCTCCTTCTTCAAAAGAAAAAAAAATCCCCGAACCGCAGAACAGAGGACGGAAATAAAGGCGCAGGCCGTACATTATCGTTTCATCGGCCGCGACGACCGTCCGCATCCGTTTCTTTCAGCAACTAAGCGCGCGCGGACAATGTAAATCGATCTCACATCGCGAGACGCTGCAACCTTCTTTATATCTGCCCTTAGCTTCCGTCCTATCCCTCTCGCATTGTTATTGACTGCAGCCGCAGTAGCCACACGCGCGCTAGAGAAGAGAGATAATATGTGCGGCTCACGTGTGCCAAGCCTTGCCGGTTATATATATACGTACGCGCATCGCGTCCACGGCCGGGGAAAAGTTCCCTCTCTCGGTTATATAGCTTCGGGCGTGTTTAATGAAAAATTCGGCGAAGTGTGTGTGTGTGGGAGTGGAAAGGAGTTTCAAGCGGTGAAATTTAGAGAGCGATGAAGTTTATTGCGCGGGCGCGATTGGCTCAAGCGTGCGGAAGTTTGATATTGTTTAGGTTTCATCGCGAAATGATTGCTCGGCTTCTTTTTTTTTGTTCTAATTGTTTGAGAGTTTGCGATTGCTTCTGATTTTTACCACGTACTGTGACTTCGTGGATAATTGTATTGTTTCATTAACTATGAATAATTCGCAACGAAACGAATGTTTCTATATTTATTTCTAAAGGTTCATAGCTGCGACAGTAAAAAGATTGTTTGGTAATCTTTCCACATTAAAAATTGAACGTACTATATACGCGAAAAAAAATTTTCTATCATAAAAATTACAAGATGATAGCGCAGTGTTTACAGTAATTTTCTTGAAAATATATGTATACGAGCCTGTTCCACGCTTACCATCATAAATTTTTACCATAAAATTGCGTGTGCAAATCAAAGCAACAACTATATACATACATTCACATAAATCCTTTCCTAAAATCATTCACCACTCCAACCTAACGACACCAATCTCTCATCGTTCCGCGCCATCGCTCATACACACACACACCGCGCGCGAGTGAAAAATACCGACGACTTTACGGAATTAGTCATGTCTCCCTTTCCATAAATCAGCCACGGAATCACTTTTCCGGTCAATTATTCTAAATTCGCACGGCGCTCGTTCCGGTTTTACACTCGTCCGTCGCCGCCGCCGCACGACCATTAGCCATTCCGCGACGCTTCGCCGGTGCAAAAAAAGCTCAGACGCGCGCGCGAACGCATCCATAATCCTCGCCCCGAGTGCAGCAGGAGCTCGCGAGCTTTTTGTTCGGTATATATAGTGCGGAGAGTAGGGTGTGGGAAGCAAACGTGTTTGGAATCGCGCGTTTTTGTAATTGAAAGTGGACCACAACGGGATGCGTTATATAGAGGCCTTGTAATTTGAGAGGAATATGCGACAGTTTGAAGTTTTTTGGATAAGTATATATATTGCGTGTGAGATTGTTTTTTTGTTTTCTATTATGAAAACATGAAAATTATAATCTCGAAAAAGCTACGACTTTTAAAAGCCTCTTACGCATGTTTTGACGATGTATATGTGCAATTCTACCAAAAAAGACACAAAAATGAGGTCCAAAAAAAAAAAGAAAATTTTTTTGGAGCACACCTACCACACCACATTTTTCTTGGAGGTTCCAGAATAAGTGTGAGAAAAATGGTGTACACGCATTATCCGTTGCCAAACTTTTTTGACGACCAAATTAATCTTGAATATTATATGCGATTTTTTCCCTCCACTTTAAACCTCTGCCATTTAGCCCAGGAAAGTTCTACATAATTTTTCACATAACTTTTCGTTTAAAGTCAGGACGGATAATTTTCAGCGATATACGTATTTTGGTACGATTTCGACGCTAAACTTCAAACTGCTATAACTTTTGAAGGAATCAACATTTTTGACCCGTTTAAAAAAGCAAATTAAAGCTCTTTCTTTCTAGTTTTAATTTCTTTTTTGAAACTTAAAGTAGATCAATCCTGGACTGAGGTTTAAATTGGAGAGAAAAAATTGCATAAAATATAATTCGAGATTAATTTGGTCGGCAAAAAAGTTTGGCAACGGATAATGCATATACACCATTTTTCTCATATTCTGGAACCCACAAAGAACCAAAAAAATGTGTGTGGTAGGTGTGCCCCAAAAATTTTTTTTTTTATTTTTTGGACCCTATTTTCGCGTTTTTCTTGGTAGAATTGCACATATATAGTTTTTAAAGAAAGATCAAAATTTTTCAATCATCAAAAAACAATTCCGCTGCTATGCTTCACGTGATATAAACTCTACATCACACCATGATTCGTTAGCAACCTCCAGTATTTACTATAGTACGAAAATCGTATTAAATATCCTCATTCATCACGCCAAGCCGCGATCCTCAAAGGCACTGTGTTTTTTCCCCGCTCCGCACTGGACACGCAGGGCGTAAACTAATTAATTATAGTACTTACCCGCACGCTTCACACAGCAGCTTAAGCAACATTCTATTAGAATGATATCAAACGTGTCAGCCGAAACTTCGTCCTCTGAAGTAACTACTACTACTGCCTCCATTCGCAAAGACTCCGAATTTCCGATCTTCCGACGCAACGCGAAATGTTTCACCCAGGTACACACGCAGCACGTAGAACACAGTAGCAGTATATAGCAGTAGCTAATGTGTAGAAGCGGTACACGCGCGCGTCTCTATTCATTTGCATCAATTAGCCCGGGCTGCGTGATGCAGGCACAGTGCGTCTGCATGTGTGTATATGTGTGTGTGTGTGATTCTGCTCGACATGTGTATATACGCGAATGCAGGATGCACCGCCCCAAACTTTCTACCACTCGGTACAAACACGCGCCGCCGCCACCGCTGCCGCGATAACTTTGATCTCACTCGTGTTCTCTCTCTCTCTCTCTCTCTCTCTCTTTCTGTCTATGCGCGCCGCGTTCTCCCTCTGTGTTATGCGTATATACGTTTTTGGTGTCGTGCGATCGTACGAGTCTACAAACGCATAAGTTTATCCACACCCAGCGATAGTGTTTCATATACACATACATGTACGTTGGCATTGTTTCGCGAGTCGATCGGATAACCGCTACGCGCTGTGTGTGTGTGCTTTTAATTTTCTAGATTTTTCCGTATTGAATCGTTCGATCGTAATGGACGAGCTTTTGGGATATTTAATTAGCTTGAGAGTTTGGCGTATACGGCTAATTAACTTTCTGATTAATAATTCCCGTTATTCGAATAAGTTTGCCATAGAACGCTTGAAAAGCGTTTTGTTCGCGCGGAATCACGGCATTTTTGCACTGGTGTAATATGAAAGCTGTCGTTTACACGTGTATGTGTGGCGGTGCGTATCGTTAAATACATTTCAACGCAAGCGTATACATAATAAATAGCTGCGCAAAGTCCCATATCAGATATCCTCTGGGGTTTTAGCCAAATTACGGTGCTCGGCTGTTTAGAAAGTGTAGCGCTATAATATAGTCGATCCAATAATTAATGCCGCTCTATTTCGTTCGTTTCGTATACAAAAGGCAGTTTGTTAATTGCGAAAAGTCATAGTGATGATCAAAACGAGAACATCGATGGCTTAATAAAGCCTATATACTAACAGGCTTATGTAAACAAAATGATTAAAATTTAAGATATCGGAAAAGAGAGCACCATGCCAATACACCTTCGTCAATTAACCACAATTGCGTTAAATAAAAAAAGAATTGACAAAAAATCCCAAAAACCTTTGCGTTCTCTGAACTTCCGAAAAAAAAATCCCACCAATCCCTCTTCCGCCCTCACAAACTGGCGTACTTCCAGCCCCAGCTCTTTCCTCTCCCGCACAGCTGCTCGTGTCAGTCGCGAGATACCAACGCCAGACACATCCCACCCGAAGTTAATCGGAAGGCGCAGGCTTCTCTTCTCCTCTTTTCTCTCTCACTCACACCTTGCCAACTTGTCTTCGGCAGGAACGGCTGCACCGCTTCGTACCGCGGCTCGTGCAGCTACTGGCCGAGTGGACGGAGACCTTCCCCTACGACTTCCGGGACGAGCGGGTGATGGGCCACGTCAGGTCCATAACGCAGAAGGTTGCCAACGTCGACGCGGCTGCGAGACAGGAGGTCTCGGTGCTGCTGCAAAACTTGCTGCTCAAGCTCACCGCCCTCGAGCGCTACGAGGAGGCCCTGGCGAGGTTGGCCACCGAGGCTAATACCGAGCAGCTCACCCAGGTATGTGTACTTATATGGAGGTTTTTTGTTTGTGTTTGATTGTTTGGTGCCGCAGTCAAGGTTTCTGGTATACGTGTTTTCTTTTTTTTTTCTTTATACTTAGGGAATCCGAAATTTTACTGATTATATCGGGTTGGTATATAGTTTTACGTTTCTTTTTAATGCGCGAATATAGTTTAAATTTATGATTCTACGAATTTCATATGGAAGAGAATTTCTAATAATGAACAAAATAATTCTGTGAAAAAAAAGCTATACGGAAAAAGTGATTACTGGGTATATGAAGTAACGCGGCTATACTTTCCGCTATTAAATTCTTTTTATTGTTTTGTAATTGAAAAAAGGAAGGCTCGAGGGTAAATACGACATATCTCGACGCGCGGACGAAGAACGACGTTTCTTGGCGCAGGGATTCTTTCCGGTATTGCTGCAGCTGGCCACTTACTCTATCCTTGTTTAACACATTTGATTCATATAGTTAAACAAGAACAGAACTTACTGACCAGCTACTGGCAGCAATAACAGAAGGCACTCCCAGTTTAGTCATTCAATAATAATAGAAATTATTTATTGAATATAAGATGATTGATTGAGTTCTCGCAGCCGCTCCCGATACGCTCCCCTTTTTATACTCCTCAAAAAAGACAATTTTAATCCTGATACAGATGAGGTGTAAAGACAGAGACCTAGAGACATAAGCGTAGAGAACGAGACATAGAGACAGAGATGTAGAGACAGAGACGCAGAGACAGAGATTATCGTCAGAAACGTAGAGGCAAAGGTGCAGAGAAAGAGACGTAGAGTCAAAGACGTAGGGATAGAGCCGTAGAGACAGATTCGGGGAGATAGAGATGTAGAGACAGAAAATAGAGACAGAGACGCAGAGACAGAGAAATTGAGTCAGAAAATATAGACAAAGACGTAGAGGCAGAGGCGTAGGGATCGAGTCTTTGAAAACTTATAAAAGAGATTGAAAATACAATCTTTCTATATTATAATATGGCCTTTTTCAAAGAAAAGCATTTGTAGCTGAAGCATTTGCTCTTTCTATGTCAGGTAACTCCGTGCTGAACGACAAGTAAAACAGGGCACTGTTTTATTTTAAAAGATTGAAATATATATAATAGCCCCGCGACCTCTTTACAGGAATGTAAACTTTAAAAAGGATAATTGAAATTCGTCAAACAGCAAGCAAACAATATCACAGCGCCGTGACTTCGCTTCAGATATGAAATCGAAATTTGCCTTATAAAATATTTGTCTATAAAAATATATAACGCATTTCGACCGCTAGATATTTGATTTTTTTTTTTTTTTTGTTAAATTATTTTTATGTACTAATGTAATATGTAATTAAAAATATTCCCGCGCAAATTTAATTAATACATAAATATGTAAAGTGAAAACACCCCAGGCGCGCGTACAATAATGAAGAAAAAAATTTCCTCTTACGCGATACATTACACATTAGAGTTATATTTCATCCGTAATGGCCAGGCGAGCGAATCACGTAGTATACACGAGCCGTTACGTTTTTAAGTTTGGAATTATAGCCTGCGAGATTTACACACTGCTGCCGCGCGCGTTACAGCTTCGTCCCGTTTATTCGTATTATATATAGGCGCGCGCGCTTTATTTTTCTTTTACAACCTTGACTTGAAGAAGCGTATAGCTCCTCTGCGCGTACGCGCTTCGTCAAAAGCGAAGCGAACGAAACGTCTTCTTCCAAAATTTCGGTAAATAAAAGAGAGTGAAAAGTTGAGTTTTCATTGGATTCTCTCTTATTTCTTTTTTGCTTTTTTTTCTGTACATAGCGTGGGGTCTCGAGAACTTTAACGCGATCTTTCTTTAAAACTGACTCTTTTTGTCTGTTAACCGTGGCCAAGAGTTAACTTTTTGCTGTATATATAGTCGAATGAAAAAGTTCTCGGAGTTTGAGTATGAAAAAAAAATACGCTATTAATACAATACTGCAATAGCTGCAAGTGCTTTTTTGCTAACCTGTTAGTAAAGTTTTTTGAATTTCTGAATTAAATACAGTGGGAAAAAAGTATGTTTGACTTTTAACCGACTCTAAGAAAATATTAAAACTACATGTATGTATGTTTATTCTTATGAAATTTCTTTTTTTTTCACCGGAAAATGCAAAATGAAAATCAAACCGTCAACCGTCAAATCAAAGTAGTGTAATATTCTCCACTGTACATCGACTATTCAATCTTTTGTACAAATACCAACAAAAAATCGTTCGCAAACAAAGTCAGATGAATAAATATTCAAAAAATTCGTTTTTTAACTAAGACAATCTATATAATATTTTCACATTTTCAAAATTGAACAATAAAATACTTTTTTTTTAATTAAACCTGTTGTTTCATTAATTTAAACGACGTTCAAACTACCGAGACCAATCGAACAAATTACAGAGAAATTTCATTTGCTATTATTACATTTCTACCGCGATGATTACTGGTTTGCATTAGATTTCACTATATTAAGCTAATATTGACTCGATAACGTTGATCAAATGTACACAATGTATACCGAATAAATAATATATACCGATTGTTTGGCAGCAAGCTTACAATTAACATCAATAACAGACTAACGTCCATACCCTCCAATGATAAAGAATAATACACCGCATAGAACAATTTGAACATTTACTGGATATTCCTTTTTTCCGCTATCCAAAGACAAAAACTCAATTATTATCATTTGAAAAATTTTCTCAGTTCACGCGGACTTTGCAATCTTCCATCCAATAAACGCCTACCACACAATCATCCCCTTAACCGTCACCTTTAGCTCCCGCTCGCACATGCGCGCAATCGTATACCTAACGAGCCTCTGCACTATATAGCTCACTCCTCCAGAGCCTATCGTTATCATTCTCGTCGCGAGTGTAGGCGAATTATACTACGGGTGTGCATATATGTGATGCGTATACGCAGCGCTGCGGGCGATTATATTATATACTTTACGCGTTTTGGCGAGCCGCGATGCGACGAAGGAAGCTGCGGTGAAGTTTAGGGGAGATGCGTTGAATGTATACAGCGAGAGTGTGCGGGTGGGCTTGGCAGTTTTACTTTATGTCACGGATTGGCTTGAGTATACGGTATAGGCATATATATTATAATCAAGGCGAATGGCAGCTATATGTGTGTAGTTTTTTTTTCGATAATGTGTAGGGAAAAAAAGGTTACAAGAATTGCGCTTGAAGGAAAGTATATATATATATATAGCAGATGTTGAATGTTAATTAGCAACTAATTGATACAAATAACCATACTCGTCTCTTTAATATTGCTCGTTAATTAATTTTGTAATATCGGGTTATAACACAGCACTTCAATTAATTTAATGAGCTGTTTTGATTTTCCGTCAAATTAATCAAAATAAATCTCCCTCCCTCGATCTAGCCTGTTTTAGGAACGACCTCATCCATTATAATTAACCTTCGCCCCGCGCCCTGATGTTTTAGCGTTCTATCATAATAAGACAAAAATACGAACCCCGCACGATATCTGGTTTCTCGATAGCGCGCTAATGAAACGGTAAAACTTGAGAGCCATGTCGATTTATTACGGGAATTTTTTACCATAATAAGCGCTAGCAATTAACTAGTAGTATATCAAGAGCATTACCATATAGTCGTGCTATTCATGCTACTACAACATCTGACTATGTATATTTAAAGTGAAAAAAAAAGAAGTTAATTACCGGCAAAACTCATTACATCAATCGAAATGATATCTATATTCGAATCCATTTATTTGATATTACATTGTTCACCTACCTTTAATTCGAAATTTCGAACTGAATAAATTCACTCCACTGCCCTATCATGCTTTTGCGAGATAAAACCAAATTTAGATACATATCGGTATTCCATTTCAAAAATAAATTTCAATTGAAATTCACGGTTAATCCCATTTTCCATCAGCGTGAATTCTATACTTTTGCTGTAACAACAAGGCAAAAATCTCTTTGGCCATATATAAAGTCACCTCGTGTAAAATATTAAAAAGCGAATCTAAAGGAATATAAAAACATATAATTTTGTTTGTTATTAAAGACGCTACTATATAATATATGGGGTTACAAAAAGTTTGAAGAGCATGAGAAAATAATTTTAATGCCCAAAGAAAATATAACTCCGCGAATATATTTCGTACAACCCTTTATTCTCGTATAATAAAAAAAAGATACAAAAAAAATACCAGCAAAATCATCACTCTTCTGAATTAAAAAGTATACAGTTTACATCAACACATACCTATACATATACCCCATCACAGTGCAAACAAAACTTTCCATTACAAAACTCTCTCGCCAGCGCCTAAAAAAAAACAACACCGCACACTATCCCAATAACGAACCTTCAACTTCTCACTCACGTATCACCGACCCCTTTAATCCCCATCTCCGCGACATCGTCCTCCAGCCGGTCAGCAATACCTTACTCACCCTCCACATAGCTATATATAGCCTAACGGGATTACGTACTTCTCCTTCAGGTCCTCCGCAACTATTCGGTTAATTCGATTGCACGCGCGCGTCCTCTCTTCCATCGGACTGTGTATAGTATAGCGGGGACGCAGGCGCACGCGCGCTAATGGCTAATTCGAGCGCGGGCCGGTTAGTTAAATATGCGGGAATATGCAGCAGCAGCCGCTGCTAATCAGCTCGAAATTGCCTGGGATGCGGAGATGGATGGACGGACGGATAGAGGAAGAGTGGGTGGCAAGAGTTAAGCGTGTACATGGCGAGATGTAAATGTGAATCGGAGAGGTGATTTTTGGTAGGGGTTGCGTTGCACAAAAGGTGATTGATAATTGTGATAAGGGCGTATATAATGTTGTCGCTCGATGTAGCTCTTCACATCGTGATGCGATATTATGCTAGATCATCATAATAATAATCCACTCGATGTGAATATTACTCCGCGGGTATATACGTATTATGTGGGGATAGTTTTGCGCGGTTATATGATATGTAATGTAAACGTAAGCGCGCGGATAGATATATTCGTCGAGCGCGAATACACTTTCGAGTGCAGTCAACAGAGAGCGAACGAGCAAGTGAACTGTTTGTTTAATATAGTCATTTTACGGGGTGTAAGCGACTCCAATGATTTCAGATACTCAAAAATATCGACCGTACTATTTTCCATATTAACACGCCAATATCTGACCTATACATGTATTGCTTTCTCAGAGTATTGAACATACGTGGGTATTATATAGGATATGTATAGATAAAATTTTTTGTTTTTTACGCGAGCAACTAATAAAATAAAGAAACCCGCAGGCGACCAAACA
The DNA here is from genome assembly GCA_900474315.1 of Torymus auratus. Taxonomy (NCBI): domain Eukaryota; kingdom Metazoa; phylum Arthropoda; class Insecta; order Hymenoptera; family Torymidae; genus Torymus; species Torymus auratus. Next base: position 1,858 of record UXGD01004653.1, on the reverse strand, counting down.
CTTTTCATCGTCAACAAAAAAACACCACGACCTTTCAATTTCGCCGCTGAAACTTCGCGTACCTACCTATATAGTGCGCGACCTGAAAAAGCGTATAGCGGCTGCTACAAAACCAATGGAATCCGGTATAAAGAAAGAGTGTCTTTTATATCTATACGGAGCGGCTTGGCATTCCGGGTCTCGGCGGCGAGATTGAGTGCCAAAGCATTATAAAGTAGAGAAAGAATGGCGCCGGTACTGGATGGAACACGTAATTTCATTAGCGGGTAGATTTTTTGTGAGCGATTGTCTTATTACGGGGTCTCCAGCCCGTGCCTGCGCCGATAGTAATAGTATATAAAGTCTATGGTATTCAGATTGACTTTCAGAAGAATTTGCTATTAGCTTTTAAGTCGGCCGAGAGCGCGAGTTCAATGGAATATAGGAGAGGAGTTTTTTTTTCAAGAGAATAGGGGTCGATGGTTATGATGAATCGATGGGTTAGCAGAGACATAGTGTGCGAGTGATTCGAAGGATGGTTATATAAATCGGAATGGAAATTTTTCTTTGTTAGTGTCAATTTTTAAAATTGATTGTTCGACTTTTAATAATAAAAAACAATTTTATCGGCATTGATGATTGAAAGCTCAGATGCATACCTATGTCCGTCATTACGAAAGGTTCACAATTGTCCTTCGAATTGAAATGCATCAAACAACTAATTGTTTTTAATTACAATAGACGTAACACCTTTATTAGCTATGTATGATCTAACTACTTCAATATATCTTTATCCAATGGAATGCTTATACTTATCGACCTCTTGAATGGTTCAACCCATATTCCATACACCTTCCTACCTCTTAAATTAAAATACAATTTTCCTCTAATGTTCCCAAATCTCTCCTTATCCTCCGTAAATCCCCGCCTCCCAAAACCTTCTCCATCAAACAATCAAATTCCCATATTTTCCATTCAAATTCCCCGTCACCGCCACCCGCGTACGACAAATCCCTAAATCTCTCAACTCCGTAAACCTCGCCCGTCCCAGAAAAAAAAACAACCCTTCCTCGGCAACTTGTTTACCCGACCACGCGAATAAATACACCTGCAAGAAAGTCTCCCCGGACCGGTAGAAAGAAAGGAGCAAAAACACCCGGAAACCTTGGCTCCGGGGATATCACGCGCGAGTTAAATGTAGCGTGTACAGAGAGGGATACGATCCCACGAGAGTGAGAGAGGCTTAATGTGGGTATATCCTTTGCAGGTCGACGTGACGGAGCTCTGTCCCTCGGCTACGGTGCTCGCTCAGCAACTGACCCACGTCGAGCTCGAGCGGCTCTCGTACATCGGCCCCGAGGAGTTTGTCCAGGCGTTCGCCAAGGTATGTGTCACTTTCACAGAGTTATACATATATGTTCTTTATGTATCTGTCGTATGTATAGATTAAAATCACACGATTTCATATAACTGCTTTTCGATTGATATGTTACAGAGTTAGACAAAATTAAAAATTGATAACCATAAGATAATATTTTCATCTCGTTCTGTCGCAGGAATCACCCCACCTGGAGACATCCTTCAAGGACATGAAGAAGACCCGTAACCTCGAGTCCTACGTGTCCTGGTTCAACAGGCTCAGCTACTTCGTGGCAACCGAAGTCTGCAAGGTATAAATTATCAACTTTCCCCCATATAACTATATTTCAAGTCAATATACATTCATTTCAATGTCTAATCGACTTATATGACCTATTCCCAAATTTATGTCCCTTTTACGTCTTCAAAAAAATAAAAAAAAATTTTTTAAGGCACACTCATGGGACAAGGTTTTTCTTGTTTTTTGAGCTTTACTAAATAAGAAAAAAAATATGTGCAC
>UXGD01004652.1:0-16488 GCA_900474315.1 Torymus auratus | reverse complement strand
TTCGATTTTCGATAATTCGAGATTCGACTCACGAAAATAGATTATATCTCGAATGCTCAATTTATATAAGGGATTTTATGACATATTCCACAGATAAAACAGGGTTAACGATAAAGTAGGACTATTACACCCTCTTGACGAGTACTCAAAATTATGGGGACAAACCATGGTTAAAACTGAAAAAAATAACAATAAATATTTTAATCAATAATAAATTCCAGGTGTAATCTTTAAATTAAAATTTTTTTCCACTGATAAGTAGTATTATTACCTTCAATTTCCGCCTGTAGTTAGCTGATAATATACATCTGGCTCTTGCGTACATTTTCTTAATGATTGAACCCTGGTTTATTGGTTACCGCAGGTTTACTTTTTACCAATTCAAAGAAATGTCGTGAAATTTTAGGTGAGCATTTTTTTCTACATTACTCGCAGGTTTTGTTTGCTACTTTTCCAAAAAAAGCTTTAGAAAAAAAGAAAAAAAATAAAGTTACAGAACTTTTGATAAAATATACAAAAATATGAGATTTTTTCATGAAAAATAAATATTAAAAATTTTTTTTAAGGAAAAGTAGCAAACAATACCTGTAACTGATGTAAAAATAAATACGAAGCCATGAATTTCAAGTCATTTTATTCAGTCGTTGAAAAGTAAAACTGCGGCAACCAATAAATCAGGGTTCAACCATTAAGAAAATGTACGCAAGTGCCAGATGTATATGATCAGCTAACTACAGGCGGAAATTGAAGGTAATAATACTACTTATCAGTGGAAACCAATTTTCATTTAAATATTACACCTGGAATTTATTATAGATCAAAATAGATTCATTGAAAAATGCAAAAAATTATATTGATGACACGTCGCTATTTTGTTTGTAAATCAAAACAATTTTTTTCAAGTTAATAATGTTATTCTCTATCTGCGTATGATATTGATTTTAGACAAATGTACTGTGATATTAAGATTGTGTTTCATTTTAATTGGATGTTCATTTTGTTCCCGCTTTCATTTTTATGAGTAAAAAATTACATTCAATACTTTAAATAATAATGGAAAATATTTAATTAATATAACGTAATAGCATTGAAATAATGAAAATGATATGTGTAAATTATTTGATATCAACTCCAATAGATTGCATGTTTTAATTAAGTGGGGAAAACCAATTAAATATAAAAATGTTTACCTTTGTTATCGTAAATATAATTTATTTAATGTGATAAAAGTAGATAGTATCAGGGACAGTTAAAGCAGAAATTGTATGTAAAAGGCGTCTATGTCAATATCTGCTACCGATAATACAGTTTTCTTTCAATTTAAAGGTCCTCATATTAATTGAGAAATTAAATTGATACTAATGATCCATAAGAAGATAAAATTATTGTTTGACAGAAAATTGTATTATCTTGGTTTCGCACATTAAAAGGAAAATATATTCAAAATAATCAATGAATTATACGTTGTTCGATATGTTTTTCATCTGAAAATCTGTATTTATTTCATGTTAAAATAGAGATTCATAAATACTTTGATATGAACATTTATTTAAATTTTCATATCAATTAAATTATTCAAAACACTATCATAGATCCAGCAGAAATAAATAATTTTGTTTGCATTGTTTTAAACTATTGGGGTAAAGAATATTAAACAAAAAAAACTATTAAAATCCTAATACCTAATTATATTTTAATATAAAGTGATAAAAATAATAGAGAAATTATATCAATATAAAAAATACTTGCATTTTACAAATAATTATAAAAGTTCTATCAGATCTGATACTCGTGTAGCTTTTAATAATCTCCAAATATCTAAATCAAAACAAGAATTGCCTTTAAACATTCATAGATATCACGAAAGCTCTCTCCACACTGTGCGGAAATAGATTTTCGCTTCAACCCTCAAAAGAGCGTCTGTTCGCCCTTTTTGTCCAGCAATGAAATTAGATATGCGCGCAATGCTCTCTCGTATCCGCGAGCTCGGGTATAAATCTGAGGCTCGCCTTCAGCTTTTTGGCCAGCCGGCTGTTCGGTTTTTTGCAAACGATAAAAAAGCTCTGGGCTCGCGGCGACCGAGTATACGCTCGGCGCGATACCAAAGCTCGCGGCGGCGCGTGCGAAATTCATTATGCAAAAGAATGCACGCCCGTTAGGCGAATAAATATGTATCTCGTCTGTCCGGTAGCTTTGTACGCGCCGGCATATATGCGCTCGGCTCATAAATATTTTATTCCTTTTTTTGCCCCCGCCACTGCTGCAGCCGCCGGCGACTATAGACACGCGAGCAGAGGCTGCGCGGGACGAGGTCTCTAGCCCCGCGGCCAAGTATCTATGTGGCAGCACTTGCGGATTATTTTAATTAGGGAACCGCTAGCGCTCGTTTCTTTTGGGTATATGTGGTGCTTGCGGCGCATATCGAGGATGACGCGGTCGCGCGTTATTAACTGTTTGAATAATAGTGTTTTTTGTGCGGGGAGGATGAAACGTGAATGATGAGTAGAGGTTGTATTGAAAGTGTCTGTTATTACAGAATTAGCAAAATGCGTGAAACAATAATTAACGAATGACAGTGTGTATTTAAAATTTCCATTCTTGAAACAGCTGTAATTTGGTAATTACTGTTAACTACAAGTTATATATTGCATTTTATTTAAAACGATATATCGTCTATCAATAAAATCATAGAATTTGGTGACAATTTTTGTAAAGTGGATTGGTTTTACAGTAATAGCACTTTAGAGAATATTGCAAAATAAAATCTGAGGAATATAAGTTTTCCTTAGAAATCCCAGAGTAGAATCTGAAGGACATATTAACAGAAAAATAGAATAGGGGAATAAAATGTAATTTTCTTATTTTACTTGGCGAATTCTTCCTCTCTGAAAATCGTAGGAAAATCCCGTCAAGTAATCCGTAATGCTCTTACGGAGTTATTTGTCCCGAGAAAACGTTTCTATGGTTGGCCTACGAAAGTCGGCATTCAAGGACCCTCGAACGACCGCGCATAGTCGGGGAAAGCTGCATTTTATTCCCCCTCTATTGTCCGACCGCGAATCTACTTGTGAATTAAAAGCTTCGGGCAAAAGAATTTAATAAGTAATTTCCGCAGATAGTCGATAAGTATTTGAGAAAAAGTGGCACAAATATAGGAAATTATTGCATTTTCAAATTAGTTTGAAATTCTATAAAACAAGTTTTTATATAAAAATCATGTATGCATTAAGCGACAAATGTTATATAATTAATAGAAAATGTGGTTTTTCCTGTTTGCTTGATTATACTCTAAGGGAATTTATTTAAACGATACGAAAAATCAATATTATTTAGTACATTAATTACAGGTATTGGTACATATGGTTTATTTTTGTATATCATAAGTGTAAGTACTGGTTTATCTGGGTATTGCATACACGAAAAGTAGGTTTCACCTTCTAATATTAAAGCTGTAAAACAGCATGAAAACAAGTACGATATGCGGCAGTACGTAATTTTTCAATCAAAATATAAATAAACTGAACGACAATAAAAATTTTATGGTATTTTCTATAAAGTATGCTTCGCAGCGAAATGCAAGCTTGGAGCTATTCAACATTCATGACAATAAAAATTTAACCTCTCGGATATAAAAACATTTTCAACATGAATTGTGAAAATTTTCAAAATTCAATTGATCCGATACGTACACATATACCCTTTTGTTACTGATCTCCTCTCAAGTGCCCGACCAAATCCTACCCACGTCAAATATATATATTCCTCAAATACAATCACCGAAATTGAAACGCCTTTTCTAAATCCATCCCACATCCTTCCGCACTAATACAAAACTTCAGCCCGTCGCGCACTCTTAACTCCAGGGCGATCTTCGGGACGGCCCTCGATACGTCTCTCCACTCCACTCTTAATCGAGCTCGTCCAACAACGATACCTCATACCCACTCGTATCCTTCCGCTCTCAAGCACACACCGCGCGTGCGTGCTTGTCTATATACGTCCTTCTTTTCACTCCCCGCGAAGAATATTTTACGACACACACTGGGAGGATCGGTCAGTTGCGCGCGCCCGAGCGTTACACAGCTACGTCGCCGGAACCACACCACTCAAATTTACGGAACGCTTTTATATTCGCGACCACCACTGCCGCCTCGCCCTGCACACATTATACATATATATATACCTGTGTGTTTCCACCCTCGCAGCCTGCCTCCCAACCCCAAGCTATCCTTTTTGCAGGTGATTTGGTTAAGAGATTTTTTGCGGCAGTGGTGGTGGTGGCGGCGGCAGTCCAGGCGTTTGATCTCTTTCCCCGCGCGGCCCTTAACTCACCCCCTTCCCTCTCTCTTCTTCCTATCTCACGCCGGCTTCCGGTCGTGTGTGTGCGCGCGCAGCCACTTCGGTATTTCAGCCGGTAATCTTCCCTCCTCTTCTCTCTCTCCATTCTTCGCGATATCGCGTGCCACCCGCTACCGCCTTCTTTTTGACTCTCATCGTCGACGAGACCGCGCGATAGGTATATATAGATATATATTGCGTGGGTGTGTGTATGTGGCACGACGATCGCCGTGTAACTCGATATACACGAAAAATCAGGGAAGTTAAGGGACGAGGGAGAGAGATATAGGCGGGGAGGGGAATCGCGTCCTTTATCCTCTTAGTTTGCCGCCTGAAAAATTGCGAGGCCCCTTATATGTATATATAGGTATAGATACGCGTGCCGGGTTATACGAGTGGGTTCTTCTTCGCGCGGCCCGTATAATATAAAAGCGGGCGGGAAATAGGGGGTTAATCGTCGCGTACGCGCGCGTGAAGAACGACGGGTACGTGACCGAACGTTCGCCCTGCTTATGCGGCTCGTCTCATCGATATTCGAGGTGATTTTCCACTTGTTATGGACGTTAATTGTTATATTGCGCAGATTTTTGTTTCTTGGCCGCGTTGAGGCATTGATTACGTTGTCGAAGGCAAATTTGAGATAATGTTTTGGCTGTGTTGGATTTATGCGACGTTTGTCTTCAGTTCAATTTTTTAATGGCGGGCGATTTTTGTTCTTTGAAATCATTCACTTTAAGTTTTAATTTAAAGGCTTGAATCATTGATTGATCATTCTGAATTAAGTTTGGAGTACATGAAATAAGAGAACTATTTTTCATTTGGTGACGTTTCTGTGGAGTAATGTCATTCTCATTGGGAATATATAATGCACCTATCACTTTGGTGTCATTGAAAACCAGAGTCGATCACTTTTTTTAAATGTAAGATTTCAATGTATATATAGATTTATGAGCAATTTAAGCGAATTCGGAGTGACAATATGTCAAACGAGGAGAGGTAGAGATAAATTATTCAATAATCGCTGCTGGCACAATTAATCAAATTGTCGAGTAATTCACTGAGAATTAATATGCTTCAGCATTAAAATTAATAATTTCGCTGATCACTCATACATGTAGATATTTTAAAACAATTAACAGTAAGTGAGAGCTTATACTACTTAATATATATATATATAATCTTTGAATCCAACCTTTTTTATTTTACAGTGTCGATTGTGATTGTTAAAAAATCAATGGTAATTCTTAATTCTAGATTAGAAAATATCCCTTCTATTGAATAATACATAATTAAAAATCCTAGATTGATTTCTGACACAGCACCCAATTAATCTTATATTCAATGAGAAATTTGGTCCTGGCGAAACATCGATTTTTCCCATACGAGAATAGAGCTCGCCGAAAAATACTTCCTACACAAACTTGTGCAATATTCGAGGGTCGTTCATTTTTCGGATGGGTCATAATTCAGAAAGGCATATTTCTGATAATCCATAATTCCGAAAAGTCAATTTTCTGAAGGTCAAGTATTCTTATGTGTCAAAATACCGAAAATTCAAAATACCGAATTTGAAAATGAGAATTTTGACTCATAAGAAAGATTAGATTATTAGATTATTGATTAGATAGATTATTGTAGCATAACTTCCAGGCTCCTACACCCAAAAAATTCAAAGACGATTTTGCGGAAGAATTAAGCAACCGATTGGAGGTCATCACGGCAATCGTCTGAAAATCGGCGGCCAATGTTCCCCCAGCCCGCACCATAAAATTTCTCGATATAGCACCAGCAGGGCGTAAAAAACCGAACGTGCAGCAGAGAAAGCGACAGCCGACGCGGAAGCTGTCGCAGGCCAAAACGAATAAAGTGGACACCTCACCACCTAATAACTACTACTCTCGGCACAATATTAATGGCTACTCGCCGATTGGACGCACAGCCCTCAAGAAGAAGAGCTCATGCAACTACGGTTTCGTTACAGCGCAACAAGACGACGGGCGCTTCTTCAACGCGACGAACCCCATCTCGGTGCAGACGAGGAGCCCGCGATGCCCACTGTCTATCCACCAGACGACCAGGTCCCTGCCGCCACATATCGAGGGATTCCCCGGGGAGATGCTGCTGCTCAACGATGGAGAAGTGCCAGAGGAGAAGGTGATTGCAGCGCCATCGGTTGAGGCAGGAGAGGTGAAAGAGGCAGATAGTATGAAAAAAATGACGCGAATTCGTCCTCGTCGTTGTCCGACACCAGCAGCTCGAGCTCAGACGGATGCAGCTGTAGTTCCGACTCGGGCAGTTCCGGTTCTAGTTTCGGCACGGACAGCTCAGAGTCTAGTTCGGACTCAGACAGCTCGAGCAGTCCGAAATCGGAGGATGAGGAGGGAGACACGGCGGCACAGATACTACACGGAAAAAAAATCTAAAGCACGGGTACCCCGAACCTCCGTATGCGGCGTCACATCAAGATCGGGAGAGCGATGCTTCCGATTTCGAGTGACAAGTAACTCTCACGTTGTCTCACGCAAACAAAACACTGCTCTCCCATCTCTCCCAGTGCCCCGAGTTGCCCGATACCGGGAGACCTGTTCAATTCAGAGAATAACATCTTTTTCTACCGAATTTAGTTAACCCGAGCATCAGATTTTTTTCCGTGTAGACGCACACACATAGACAACTGTTTCACCGACACTCCGTGACTCCCCGTGCGGCGCAGTCCTGCACGCCGCTTGCCGCCACAGCTGATTTTACGGTATATACTTTCAAGCATGATTGCAATTGATCTGATGAACAGAATCATTAAAAAAAATCTACATTGGCATTATTGTATTTATTCCCACTGTACCGAAACAATAAATAGGTTTGTATTCTTCACGTCATTTTATGAAGAAAATAACCTTAACTTTTTTTCATAGAATGCATAGTTTCTGAGGGAAAATATTTCAGGAAAGTTGAAGAAAGTGAGCGTAGGACCGAATTTGTTTTAACTTTCATGATGTTTTTTCTCAAAAACTATGCATTCTATGAAAAAATATCTCTGAAATTTATAGACCAATTATTTTGTCCACAGAACTCGACCAAGAGCTATCCAAAATCTACCTCCACAAAATTTTTTGAAGCGATTAAGACAATTTTACTTCCGTACTTAATCGTTGGACGTACAAAACTCATTTTTTCATTTTTAGGTTTTACGTTTTTCTTAATAGCAAAAGAATCGTTATAGCTAGAAAATTTCTTTCGAATGCTACACATCCCATTCAGATTCAGATACAAATCTCTTTCGAATGCTATACATCACATTCAGATATAGAGGGCCGTTCTCGAGAAATTATGATTTAAAAAAAAAGTGAAAAAAATTTTAACCTCAAATATCTTAAGATTTTTCCCAGTCCCTCATTAATTTTGGTCAAATCGTTCCAGAGTAGCGCTGTGAGACATGAGATGATATACAAAAAATTGATACTTCAATCCAGTCGTTATATTACACACTTATAAATCAAAATATAGGAGCCAGGGAGGTGCTAAAATTTTGTTTTTTATGTATATTTTGTAGGTATAAAGTTATTTTTTTATATAGATTTGAAAAAATAATTATCTGACTAATTATACTAAAATCTATTTTTTCAGGCTTTAACTCAGGCTGGCCCCCTTAAGCAACGAGCAGCTCCAAGATAATTCACAAAGGCCGCTTAAGCTCGCAGAAACAATAACGAAATTGCACTATATACGCAAGGTAATAAAGCAAAGTCTCGCGCGTGTAAATCTCCTCTAAATAAGTTAAGGAACTACCTTCTACCGTCCGCCACTCTGTGTATATGCCACCTCGTATATCCCCCCTAATCGCCGCTAGAGAGCGCCCAAGTACGAGAAACGAATTTCTATCGACCTTTGAAAAAGTTCATTATTAACAGAAAAGGAGAAGAAGTCGGGTGGACTTGTACACAGACGCCTTCTTCCGGCGCTTGCGGCGTCGGCATCGTAATCCCGCGCGCGGCTGAAAGGCCAAATGAGAAATACTTTTCGATCGCGCGGGATATATATAGCGTGTACGCGAGAGCGTGCTAGAGAGAGAGAGCTTAAAGATTTCATATAACGTCGCGCTACCCGAAGGTGCCTCGGAGCTTAAGCCCGCCGGGAGATATTTCGAAGGGTTATTACACGCTCACATTCGCGCCTAGCTCCCCCATCCCCCTTCGCCGAACATTTATTCCCCGCACACGTCGTCGTCGAGAGAGAGAGGCGTCTCGCCTTCCTTCCTCGAGCTTTTGAGATATATGTGGGTAGGTGGATATACGTGTGCGCATATGTGTGTATGAGAGCCTAGTCCTTGGTGCACAATTTTCGTCTTTATCCTTCGGGCTCTTTCTACTTTTTTCGGCTTCGCTTCATTTGCTGGCTTATGGATGGCTGTTGCGAAGCGTATATGGGTGATAGGAAATTTTTGAGCAAGGAAAGGAATATTCAGGCGACGGCAAAAGTAAATGACTGCTGCTTTTTCAGTATTTAAAAAATGCAACAATTTTTTTATCAAGTTTGACGTGTACACGTTTATATTTGATCGGTATATATTGTATTGAAGAGTTTTTAGAAATGGCGAAATTACTTTTAGAAAAGAAAATAGGCTTGAAACATTCTAAATATTCTGAAAACTTTTGGGATTAATATATCCTTGATAAAAATTATATTAATTTTTTTTCTTTCTCAGTAAATTTCTAGAAGTAACGTCAAATCATGTGCAAAAAAAAAGTTAATTAAGTGATCTCGAAATAAATTTTCGATATTTCTTAAATTTTTGATCGAGTTCCAAAGGATATCTAATTAGCTCATTATTTTATTCATTTTAATTAGATTATGAACTGTGAAAAGTTTTCCACTCAAATCCGATTATAGTTTTTTTTTATAAGTTCAGAGAATGTACTATGACGTGGAATATCTATATATATCGTTTGAATTTAGATGTGAGTTTCATAAGAATATTATAGTTTCCTCAAAATAACCATAATATAAGATATCGATAAATAAACGAACGACTCCTGTCATCCAAAAATAAACTTGGATTTTCAAGTAAAATTCACCGCATAAAAGCGTACTATACTCATTAGCCCTTGTCACTTACAATCGAGTGAAGTGTTACATCTATTATTTAATATTCCCGCACGTCATAACAGAACCGAAGCATCTTTATATAATCATTTCATTCTCTCACAATTATGTCCAAGATTTCACGCTTCACCTGTCAACCAATGTTCCAACAGACACATACACACCCAGGTCTCCCATTTAATCCAAAACGCAAAATATACTCTCCGCCGAGATTCATTCTCAGCCGGCGGCGGCACACAGAGCGAGTGGCCAAGGACTCTAGCTTCTACTACTCACCGGATATTTCAATCCAAAGCGCCGTGGCTTTCAATTTTCTTCCTCCCCCTTCCTCTCGCCAGCAGTAGCAGCAGCCATCTCGTGAACCTCCTTGCAAACATAGGCGCGCGCGCGGGCCAAGAGAGCGAGAGTACTTTTCTCTGCAATCCGACGAAAGAAAACAAATCACGCTACCCGCGTCTCCTTCCCCGACAAGAACCTCGCGCGAAGAGGAGGAAAGCTGCTGCCGCACAAGCTCTCCTCCTTTTTCTCGCTTCACCCTCTCTCTCTCTCTTTCCATCTCGGCAGCGCGGCGGCTGTTCGCCGGGGCGTGCAAGCGTAATTGAACGTTAACGACTATCAAGCGGCAACTAATCACCGTCAATTAAGCGGTAATTACACTCTGCAGCCGACACTCACTCTCGCTTGCGCGCGGGGGTGCTAGTTTTCTCGACTCGCGCAGGTACAAGAGAGCGACGTAAGAAGGCGCGAGGCTGCGAGTATACGCGCGTGTACACGAGGAGTGGCGCGAGCGAGACGGTTGCCCCACTGTACCTACTCTTTGTTTTATGCAGGGGAGGCACTTGCCGAGTCTTTTTTTTCTTTGCTTTCTTGTCGGTGAGTATACGAGGTATACGCGCGCGGCGTGCGTAGATTTAACGGATTACGCGGACGACTTCTTCCAGTGGTAATGGGCTTGGAAGAGGAGCGTTTAGATTGTGATTAGTGTCTTTACTTAGGTAAATTGTCGCTTACCGGTTTTTGTGTTGTCTTACGAGAAATTAATTATAATATTGATTTTTTTTTAATTTGTGTATAATTTCTGAAATATATTGATATAAATAAATTATATATCCTCATTTTGTATCATATTGAATATTATTAAATATTTTATCTTGGAACATTCTCTGATCCATAATTAAGTACGGGGAGTTAATAATATTGATAACGCCTAAAATTTTTCCAGGAACCAAAATGTGCTGATTATCTTAAAATATGATTTTTCGCCAATAATATACCCCTACGACAAAAAAATTTCGTCGCGTTGAAAATGAAAAGCTTTTAGCGTAACGGTAATATTTAAAAGGAACAATATATGCGGTAAAAAAATTTCAATTTGTTCCGGTAGCACTTAAGAGCTGCACATCTACATTTTCGCCCAGTTAAAAAAATATGTTGAGCGAGCTCCAGTTTCCAGATACTTAGTTTAACGCACCTGTCTAATCAATCTATCAGCAAAAGTGGGACGCCAATGTTCCTGCAAAGCACACCGACCCAAATACATGAGCTTTAATGCGAAAACAGGAAGATGCATGTTATAACGTAATTATAGCCGGGAATTTTTTCGCTCCCATCTAATTATATACCGTGAAAACTGAAACGAAAAAAGGGCGCATTGTTAATTAAAGCATTGAAATTTTATACGCTTTTTAAAGGTATTTTTTTCACTTAGTTACGCAAATTTATTATACTCGCTCTTTTAACACGTAAATATGTTTTGCAACATTACTTAAACCTTTTAGTCTAAACAATATCCTTGTTATTCCTTATACGCTACATATTCCCCCACCAAAATAAGATTATCTCCGGCTATTTCGGACCCTTATATAATTGCCGAAATTCTGAAGAGCTTACAAGTTAGAGCGCCAAGGAAAGAAAGAGAGGTTCCGCTCGCGAGAAAATCCGCGGTCGGCCGCGGTAATAAGGCGACGATAAATAACCGCGAGCTCGCGCGCAAAGTGGCAAAGTAATTTCTGGGCCCCGGCTGTACCGCCTCCGTCGCTCGCTGAACATTAAGGCCATTATTGCAATCTCTTAATTTGCGAAAAAACATTCTCTGGAGGTGGAAAACTGCACACAACCGCTTTTCTCGTTGTTATTCATCCAAATACCGCGTGAGCCGTCGCCACCAAGTAAGTAGTTGCCCGGGCTAAAAGCTCGCATAGCTCCTTCCGCCCTGCATTTCGGTTGGCCCGTATTACACCACCTATAACCCTATACACTTGCGTACAAGTATATACAGGTATACGTATACGGCCGCTCGCGCCAGTCGACGTGTTAATTATGATTAATCATGTCTCGGAAATTAAGGCAATTAATCTTCCGTTGTTGCGCGCACTCTCTGCGCTCCCGAGATGTTTTTCTCACGCTGCAGCAGCTATAGCAACCGTAACCGTGCGGTCCGCGCATAAACTCTCCCCTCTCCCTCCTTCGCACAGTCTTCTTGATTAGACGCGCGTGCGTGAGCTTGGTTAACCCACCCCCGTATATTCATCCCGGCGACTGTCGCCCGCGCGCTTTCAATTCGATTTCCCTGTCGTCTCGTCATTTCGACGCCTATAGAGAGGGAGACGGAGCGAGAGATTTACTTTTTGATGGGATCTCGCCTATTAGACTTGATTTTACGGTTAATGAGCTTTCTCTCTCTCTCGCTCTGTAGACAGGCTCCCCCGGGTGCACTGACAGGAAGCTGCTTGTGGAGCCGAGCGGTGTAAGAAAGTCCGCTGCCGCTGCCTCCGGCTGCCAGCCTATTAAGGTCAGATGAAAATTTCGAAAATTACTTGCCCCCCCCCCGCGCCGACGTGGACGATATAATTCTTTGTAATTTCGCCAATTACCGCGCGCGCGAGCAGGGTTAGACATTCGCTTTAACATTGCTTACGCGGAAATGATGTTGCCGCAGATGAGAAATATTTTTGGATTAGCGGGGAGAGATACGGCGGGTATATCCGCGCTATATATTCTCAAGCTGTTTGTTCTAATTGTTGCAGACGATAAAGTTTGTTATATATGCGTTTTGTTTATCTTATAATTAAATAGGTATATTGGAGTTACATTATTAGATAATATATATCTGAGTGGTGTGGTAAATACGATTAATAATTGATTGCATATTGTGATATCGTTGTATAAAGCCGTCAATATTTGTCGAGCATTGTTTATTATGTCAATATCAAAGGTAAAGTGACACAGTACAAATTTGTTTCAATCAAAACTGTTTCATTTTATATTCTACGCGCACACGTTTTTGCAGCAATTCCAACAATGCTGTCAGTGATTTAACAAAAGCGACGGGACAGGAACATTTCTAGAATTTTCTAAACTTTTTTATAAAAAAAAAAAACACTTCAACTAAGTCGAAGGTCACTAACAAAGAATCGATAACTCTCACGAAAAACGCGATAGACATCAGCAGCAAAAAAGAAAAAAACAAGGCGCGTTGAAAGCACACTTTTTCCATTCCACAGGGCTCGCGCGTTACTACGAAGGACGATATGTAAAGCAGCGCGGGGGCACGAGGCAGGGTAGAAAAATGATATTTGAGAAGTCTTTGGCGAATCCCCACCGCAAATCGGTATTGGTCGACGCCACGGTGCTCCCGCGGGACAGAGGCAACGCGCACACGGTGCCAAGGAACGAACTCCCACAGCCAAGCCTGCAACTCTCTGTCCCATCATATCCCCGCGTGTGTGTATATATACCTATGTACATCCGAAACAAAGCATCGGCGTGAGAAAAATCGAAGCGCAACGCGAGCTGAGCGAACGCACTGGCGTGCGAATTCTGCGTGAGTGTGTGTATAGATGCGGAAGTCGAGAGGGAAATGAATGGTATGGAGCATCCGTGCAGAGGTGTATCAAAGAGGCGTTGAATTTTATGTTGCAGAGGGAAGTAATATAAGTTAATCCATTAACACCTTCGTATATACAGCTTCCATCTATTCAATTTAAAAAAAGAAAAACATTTTAAAGAATTTTATTATCAAAGTGAATTTGTAAGCCGTTGCTCCGTGTCTCTGAGGAACTCTCGTCTCGCTAAATATTACGGTACGCGGTTCTAAACAACATTTACTAAATAATATATAGCTTCCCTGGAAAAGCCCCTAACCATGGCAACCTCCTCCATCTCTCTCTCTCTCCTCTCGCGCACGTACAGCTCGTACTTCCTTTCGGACATGCGAATCACGTGCAAATCAGTCGGCGTTAAAGTCGGCGCGGGTACAGCACCGCAGTGGCGCACATGGAAATGCGCGCCCGCGAGAAAAGACGTCGACGAAAGACTGAAAGAGGGACGATTACAGAACGCCGGGGGAAGAGGGAAGAAACTTGCATATGCGAACGCGCCGCGCGCCGTCTTTCGTATGCATTGTGCGTTCGCGCGCGAGGGAGGGAGAGAGCGGAGCAAGGATTTGAAGGTGCGGGAAAAGGAACGGCATTGAGAGGCGTGAATGGGAAAAAATAGCGGCGTGAAAGAGTGAGGGAATAAGAGAGGGAAAAACACCGAGGGTATATACGCGCATATACACATAGCTGTGAGGTGTTGAGAGGGAGAGTAGGGGGAAAGCACACAAGTTTCTTTCTCCTCAAAGGATTCCTTTTCTTTCGGCTCCACGGCCGGCGTTTAATGCATATTCTAAATTTTCCGGCTCTGAAGCCACCACCCTCGATGTTTTTCCGCCGGCGCGACTGATATTAAAAGTATTTTTTCCCGTAATTGGAAAAGAGGAAAAAAGAAAAGTTGGTGTCGAAGAAAAGCGTGAAGGAGAAAAGTTTTATTGTTCGTTTATTAAAAGATGTTTTTTTCTTCGTTAATTTTGATTAGAGTTATAAATAAGCTTTTTAAAATGAAAATAATGTAGACACGGTCGTGCTCTCCTCTATTATCCCTGATTAGTTTAATTCGATCCTTACTATTCTAATAGATTTTCTAAGATTAACCTAGATATTTTAATTCCTAAATAAAAGGATCACCGGTTCATTAAAAGTCTTTCAATTTACGATCAATTAAATCTTTATACATTGAATGTTTTTAAGTCTCTTAATTAATTAAATTAGAAATTCCGCAGCTTTCTTTAATTATCTTACCTTTGGTTTGGATAATTTGAATTTTGTCACACATCGAAACCGCATACCTACCTTCAAATAAACAAATTCAAATTCAAAATTCACTATTACCATTCGCATCCTGTTTAACGCCGCTAATATACTCGTCCCCGTGAAAATATGTTACACATCCATTACCCCCGAATCCAACATTACTATCTTTACTATTATACCCGCGCCATGACGAACATGATCCGCGGTTGCCGTTAATTCACTTAACATCGAAAATATAGGTATAATGATCGTAAATCGATTTGAGACTTACGCGCACGCGCGCTAGGGGAGATATAAATTGCACAATTATTAATTAATAACCCGTGCTCCACTCGGCTCGACTATCAAAGCGTAATATAACGGCGTATAGCAATCTCCCGGTACCATAAAATTATCCGCCCGTTCTATACACACACATACCTCTATAAGCCACGAGGCTCGTTCCTTGTAATGACCATAAAAATACACACGACAAGCGGCAGAGATAATGGCCCCCCGTAAGTAAAGTAATTGATAAATATTTCACGAAGCCTTGAGTATTCAGCTTTACTGCCCAGTCGAAGAGAGCGCGAGAGCTATCGTCGTATATAGAGGGAGCGTGAAAAGAAAAAGATGAGCAGGAGGGTGCGCGCGCGCGCGGGAAATATATCGCCGCGAACGATCAATCTCGCGGAATGCCCTCTACTCGCAGGGCGATAAATGGGGTGGGGGGAGGCTCTCTCTCGCCGGGCTCTTTATTCATAATTATGGCCACTTGCGGCCCTGCATAAACTGATCGCCGCGGAAAATCTTAAGCCGACTCCCCCCCGCGGTATATATCGTGATTATCTCGGAGATGGGGCGCGCTACGCTGCTGGTGGGCGTGTATAAGTAGATGTTATATCGAGCAGAATCTTTGTCTTGCGCGCTCTTTTGGCAATTTTCGGAGAAACTTTTTGAGGAGATTAAGCAACGAAAGTAGTTATAACGACTGGTAGGTATAGTACACCTCGAGTACACTTATCTGCGCGAATTTTGTAATTTTGTAATTTAAATATATCTGCATATATTTAAATTAAGTGGGCTTTAATTCGGTGAATCAAGGTACACGTGCGTTCATTCTAAAAATGGATTGTTTATTTATTTAGGAAATAAAGTTTTTTTCAAGGCAAATGAATAATTTACGCCTGTAAACCATAGCGGTATCATTTAGAAAGAATTTTATAGAACGAGTATTTTGGAACACAATGATTATACTTATAATGGTTATGGGGGGCCGGTTTCTTTTTATATACACATTGAAATGTTTTGGCGAAGATTGCTTATACTTCAGGATGTTTGGAAGAGTACCAGACGTCTAGGATTTTTGGGTAATCCTTATTTTCGTAGATGACTAGAGTAACTAAGTATTTGGCAGAAACGAAAACTAGAAACACTTTGCAATTTTATCAGCAAATGTAAATTATTTTTTTTAAGAATATATCGGCTTTTACGATTAGTAGTCTCAAAAAACGTACTATACATATTTAAAAGCCATATTGAACGTCCATAAACATAAATCGTAGATAACATTCCAGCTGACTACACAAAATGTATTTGTGTTATTAAAGCAAATTTACGTTCTTGTTACGTCCGTGACGTATCTCTAAAATTAAATTAACATGCATATTTCTCATCAGTAATTTTCTAATCCACAAACGGATTGATTTTGCGAATTTGTACGACCCAGCGTTTCGACAGCGCAACTGCGTGACTTAGTGAGCCACTGCCTAGCGAAAGCAAACACTTGTCGCTACTCTTCTTAGAATCAGCACTTCTCAATGCTACCGCCGAATTATATACTATTATATACTGAAATATATATATGATCTCGATCATCTTTAACCTCATTATTCTGTATTATAAAAGAACCAATGTGCGCCACGCGCGCCAGTAATCG
>UXGD01004651.1:0-16489 GCA_900474315.1 Torymus auratus | reverse complement strand
GGTAGTATATTTAGTATACTTTAAAGTCTTTTTTACAATTTTGTCCCAACGCATTAACAGAAGGAGAAAGAAAATATCCCGCTTAAGTTGGCATTACCCCAAGTTACCTTATTAAAAATTGTTAAAAATTTAAAATACTATAAATAGGTAAAAAGAAGTATATTCAACTCACCTGCACATTCTATGGCACACATGTCAGTAACTAAAAACGTTCATTAAAAAAATTAGTCGATAAAAATAAAACTATTTAAGCAAATTAGTAGAACTTACTTTGGTCGGCCATGGTGAAATCGATTACGGAAAACAAAAACACCAAAACAAGGGCGAGAACCAACGGTCTGAGAGTGAACATTTTGATAATCTTTTAGCGTTGCACTGTTCGAAAGCAGAACTGATACTAATACATATATTGGTAACACGTAGCTTTTTATATTCACTTTATGGCCCCATTAGTTTTCTTATCACGTGGTATCGCTGGAATTTCGTGATTGTTATGACACGCTTTGCAAAGGTTCCTACCTCGGAAAAAACACAAATTTAAGACCAGTATACCTTACGAAAAAAAATTGGGTCTGTTCATTTTGTATAGCAGCACATGTGTCAACAAAGCATTTTTATCGACAGTAACGTAAATTATGTGTATACTCTACTCTACTAACATTCTTTCTTCTATTCCCCAAAAACACTCGCGACAAACTGTAAAAAAAAGAAAAAAAAATTATCCCAATCAGTCGCGACAACATTCGCTGGGAAAATCCAGACACTTTAAAGATAACTCGGTATCATCAGCGAATGGCCCGGCCAAGACAACGCGCATTGTCTTTCGCGCGTCCGCGCGAGTGGGCCTCTCCCGTAACAGGAGACGGTATTAACCCCGAAAGAAGTACCGCTCGTCACGCACGCATACGCATATAATACGCAGAGAGAGAGAGTGGAGAGAGAGCCTCGTTACGTCGGCCGACGCAAATAGCTCGCGCTACGAGTTGTAATATCGGCGCGGGAGAAATGCGTGCAATAAACGTACACGAGTTCGTGAAACATAATATACGCGACAAAGCGAGCCGCAAGCGAGCGAGAGAGAGAGAGAGAGAGTAACTCCAACGCAACTCTGCAGCCGGACAAATTATATCAAGATAGCGGCGCGTTGTGTCTCGTATATGTACCGACTTTCTTCGAGCTGTTGCTCGCGTGTCGCGTCTTTTTTTGGCACTTGTCGAATGGGACTATATAGCTCGAGAGTATATGTCTCTTGCTTTATATGTTAATGTCGAGAGATTTGTCGTTGCTCGAGTTTATGTATAATAAAGATCGCATCAATTCGAGCAACAACGTTTTTATTCTTCTTCTTGTTATTATTGTGTGTATTAAATCGGTTACGTGGATAACAGTGACGGATTTACGGAGCAATTTGGAGATCATATAGGTGCTCGATGACTGTGTTTTCGACGGTAATTTACATTTTCCCCGCTGTTATCAAACATTCTGCCGTGGTGATATTTTTTGAAGGGCAATCTCTCGAGGGGACCCGATTTTTTTTTATTCTTCAGCCTTACGCGACGTGCTCGCGCGCGAGGCGTAATAAAAGTTTAATAGTTGTCGATCGTAAAAATGAAACGTCATCTCGTAAAGTTCGACATCGGCGTTTAAACTTTTTAAACAGCCCTAAACGATAATGCGGTTTCGGAAAAATATTTTTTTCAAATTAAACGCGACGGCCGAAATGATAAAAAGTCGCGCGAGCAGTATTTGAAAAAAAAAAACAGTGTAACGCTTATTTTTTATTTCAATGCTTATGCGATGTTTGCACAAAGTCAGTCTTATTCGTATAAATAATGTTATTAAAAAATGGGAAGAAAGCCACATAAAATACACCCAAACTCCGGGAAAAAATGTACACCGCGTGTAAAGCCGCAGTACAGCCTGCAATTTAATATTAAGTGCGAGGCATTCTGTTAATTTTCCGGTAGCTCGCTCCACTACAAACTGCGCCCAAAAACCGTCGTTACAGTATACTTTATATTTGCGTCACGGGCGCGCTCCTCGAGGATCCTGTTCCCTCGCCATTAATAAAATCCTTAAGCGCGGGCGATTAATACCGGCCCAGATACAACCTACCCGGCAATTTCTCCACTTTACCGGCGAATTTATTAAGTCCAATTCTCTTCCACCCCGCGAAAACTTTATCCCGCCTCCGTTCGCCCGCTAAATCACAATTTAAACACTTCCTCCTCAACGTCGACAAAAAAAGGACAGGCTGCTGCTCCCTCGTACAAAGTATCCGAGGAATTCGCGCGTTCCTGCGTCAGCGGTGCCGCGGCAGAATTCACGGGCACTTTTTATTCTCGAAACTTATCAGAGAACGTTGCACGCTTTCTGTGTGTCTACATGTAGGTATACGTGTATATATACGTACACACCCAGAGGCTATATAACGAAGGCCGCAGTAAATATCGCGGATGGACAATGATGTGAATTACGGACGTTCCGAACCCATAAACGGCTTGATTTTATGTTGGCAGCAGAAGAAGAGAGCGAGAGAGGAGGAGAAGAAGAAGGAAAAGAGGTGCACGCGCCACACAGGACGACAACGAAGACGACGTTTCGCGAGAGGAGGCTTTCCGTCGATTTTTTATTGTCACGCGATACCTTTGCACCGCGACGGAGAGCCCGTCATGTTTAGCATTTTTTAGAATTCTTTATAACTCGCTGCGCCCTTTTTTTCGACAGGTATATATATACACAGCGTGGAAGGGAGAGGAGAAGCGTGATGCAGCACGAACTGACGCTTCGAGCGGTTTGGTGCGCGCAGGAGAAGCAGAGAAGTGTCTCGCGCAGTTGATTTGGTGGTTTTTGAGTTTGTGTGTAAAGGTGTGCTGCCAGCGTTGGTTGCGGAGAGGAAAAATATAATTCTTTTTTAAAACGTCAGTTTTTTCGTAGTTTATGCGGCACGCGTGGAAGCGATAAACATTTGGTTGTTAAAAATTGCTAAGAAAGTCTTAGTTGTAAGTTAAAAGCTTTGAAAAATTTTAAAAACGTACATTATTGAAAAGTTTTATTCATTAAAATATAATTCTGAAGATGGAATCATAAATGGGGCAAAATTTTTAGGAAACATAAATATGATTGTGCTGATATTCTAAAACGGAATTTTAATAATATTTTATATGGCGTTTACTTTTTGTTGGTAAAATCTTTGTTTGATTAATCTACATATTTGCAATAACCTGCAATTAAAAGTTGTTTAGCGCTCGTGTAACACCTGAATCAATTCACCGTATATTTGTATCGTAAACTAAGAGAGTGTCATGCTTCCGGCTCGCGGATTTCGCTTGAGCTTTGGCAGATGTTTTTAGATACTAGAATGTTAAGCGAGTCGTTGTAGTAAAAAGCCTTTTTTTTCAAATGCTAATCGTACCATTTAAACAAGCTTACATCAAGTTATTAAAATATGAAATGAAACTAGAAAAAGGGATAATTTAATATTATGTTAACGATCGTTAAGGAAAAAGTACTTAATATTAATAAATAAAACTAGTGCATTTTCTTCTTTTGATTTTAAACTATCATCGCTTTGGACGCATTTTTATTTTTTCATAAAAATTTTTTCAAAAGAAAGAAAATGAATAGTCGTTTTCATTCAACAGTCGTTTCTATACTAATTTATTTAAATAAAAAGTTCTGTTTACCAACTTTTCCTGAGATAATGACTGAACAGTCGTTTCTATACTAATTTATTTAAATAAAAAGTTCTGTTTACCAACTTTTCCTAAGATAATGACTTTACTTTATCAAAGCGTTAGAATTTACTATTGCGAATTTCTTCATATTTTCACATCTCAAGGTGTATTTCAAAGGTTAAACTAAATCTCCAGTCCCAAAGTTCTACTCTTTAAGTAAGTAAAAATAAAAATTTTTATTCCAGATTTAGTTATTTTATTAGACGTTAATGAAAAAAAAAAATTTATTTTTGAATCATTGATAATGAGAAAATTCAAAATGATTATTTTACAAACTGAAATTGCGATATAACACAAAGCATTGAATATATTTAAACCATTGAAATATAAGTAAACGTGTTAAAACATTCATTTTATATTTTACTTTTTCCATTTGTATAAAGTTAAGCTTTTATTTTCACTATTTTTTGTTCAATCAAGGGGAAATGAATGTAATATAAGTAGTAAAAAATACAAAAGACCTTTGTCACGACAAAGATAAGGAACTGATGATAAAAATTGTTTTTCATGAAGGCGAACATTTAGTTTTAAAGTAAGTTGGAAACGAAATACAAGTTATAGATATCGAAGAAAACTCATAAAGTAATATTTTGCTCGAAACAAATATTCAATCTGTAAAAATTTCATATAAATTTTAAATTAAAATGTTAAAAAATTTAGTGATTTTCTTCGCACTTGTGTTCATGTGCTGTATTTGTGTAATCGGATTTGCTGCAGCTGACAATGATAGTAAGTAATTGAAAATACCTCTCTTAGATAATTATATATATTCAAAAACGAATTATAAATTAAAGTAACGTTCCATAAAATAAATTGCCTAAACAATATACAGGAAAGGAAATTTTCTCAGTATTTCAATTTTCCGTAAAGTAATTTAGAATGAGTTTTATTTGTCACACAAACACGCTTATTCCGGATTTTGCGAAATTAAATGCGGAATTCTAATAAGGTTTCTCTCCACGAAGGCACTGGATAGTGTACATGTGCTTTAAAGGATACAGTCTTACAATTCTTTTTGTTGAATTGTATTAATGCAGGAACATATACATTATTTTTTTAAATCGCAAAATAAAATAGTAATACCTTTCAATGATGTGTATTTACATATATGTTCGACGATTTACAAAATTGCTTTGGTAATCTATGTAATAAGATTTTATTTCTTTTAGGACTGAACAAATGTTACGACGAATGCGACTGTAAGTTTATTTTTAACTTCATACATTTTTGCAGCATTAAAAGTTTAATGAATAAATTCATTTTGTAATATATACAGGGGAAGCTGATCATGCCGTTCATGATTTTTATCCAGAAACATGTTACAACAATTGCAGAAGGCTATACGGATAAAAATGACAAATTAAAATATAAAACATACAGATACAGCTAAAATATGTCATAAATATTATTAAATTAAATTTGGAATTTATATTCAAGATAAAACTTCACTTTCTCTACATTACCACAATATTATGAATCTTTTAACATTCCTTCTCATTCCTGTACCTATATTTATACGTCACGATATCACTCGATATCCAAATTTTTTTTCATACATTCGGCAGTGCAAAAACAATTCTTGCCGCCCATTATCAGCTTTGTTGCACCCCATAAACCGACGAGACCAAGCACGCGATACGTCTAAATCTCCGCCTGCTTCGCGCGCTCGAAATCGCATTACCATTGCGCGCTACAAACACATACTCGCGCGCGCTGACACGTAACTCGCAGTTACGTATCTCTCTCGACTGCACTCGCTCTCGCTCGCGCCAGAGTTTCTGGGTTATAGAATAATAGCCGGGGACTTTCTACCATCAAATAGATTTATGAATATTCTGTCACTGGCCGAGTGAGCGAGCGTACGTTACTACTCACTCACTCGTTCGTTCGCTCGCGCGAGTTAATCGGCTCGTTCGCGCGCGCGGCGCTCGCACGTCCGAGAGGTAATGAAATCGTACGCCGCGAGTGCGGCGACAAAAAGGCGAATATCACAACAAATCACTTCGCCGCCGGAATATATATGCATTGTTTGGTGGACTTTTTTTTCATTGGTATATATATTATATGGTTGTCGCGGTGCCGCGAGAGCTTTTGTGTTTTTCTTTTTTTTTGCGAAAAGCCGAGGTGTTTGCTGTAGGATATTGGATTGGATTGTAATTGTGAAACTTGAGAGGACTGTGGAATTTTCGAGCTCGTATTGTTATTTGTTTGTATAGGGGAATGTACCGTTCGAATTGTGTCCAATGGAAATATCTCGATTGTCAGGTAAAAATGTATCTATCGCTCATTGTCTCATTGTGACGATGATTTGTGAAAAAAGCCGTTACGCTCGATCAACTGTACTGTGATTTTTTAAAAAAAATTGAAATATACGCGGAACGTTCCAACGAGCTTTATTCGTCAATTAGCAACCTTTACAAATACATCGTTATTACTTCCATTCAAAACTTCCCGTAATCACAACAATAAATACCAAAGCCAACCACGAGATTAAAGAATCCACGCGCTCAGTCAGACGCCAGATCGCAGCATTTGTACGTCACGAAAAAAAGCGGATGATACCTTCCTCGTCCATTATGCACGACTTGCGCATCTCACATGTACGTATATATTATAGCCTTGCACGCTGCTCGCGCTCTCGAAACAAAACAAATCGTCAAATTGATACATAAACATAACGCGGGCGCAATCGAACACTTCATCCTACGACTACACGGCGAAGGAGAATCCGAAAAAAAGATCCACGCGCGCGGGCGCTCTCGCCGATCAATAAAAATGTCGCTCTACAAAACGCGCGCGAGCACAATAACACACAAAGCGATCGTATTACGAATTGATGTTGTCGCGGCGCGCGAAAGAGAGAAACTGCGCGCGCACCGGAAAGATTAAATCGTCCTATACGAGAGCCCTATGGATAAATAATTAGATTTTTGCGCGGCAAGACAATATCCTCGTGCGAGAGAGAGAGGGAGAGAGAGACGATTCGATCGAGATCGGATCGATGCCGTAATTTATATTCGCCCGGGCGCAGCGCTCTGGTCATCTCTCGAATCGGCGCAATAAGTCACCTGTCCGACTGGTTAGAGAGAAGAGCGTCGCGCATCCCGGCCAGAGAGAGAGAAACGAAGAGAGAAGGAGAGATTATCTGCGATCCGGATAAACCGGCCGCGGGTATATCGAGGACCGATATAAACCGGGATCTTATCGTGCTTAATCCCTATTTATTTTCGTATCTCCCCCTCTTCTCCTCCCCCGCGTGCGCGTGCAAAGCTCGAGTTTAAAATTTGCATGAGATACGCGCGTGCGCTTCTCGCGTTGTGCATACGTATATTATACACTTCGGGGAATCCGTTTGGTAAAAAGAGAGTTTGATCGAGTCCGCGAGCGCGCCACCGTTTTCCGATCTGCATGTGTACGTATATTCTTCTTTTCTTGTTTGCGCGCCATAATGCATTTATGCATTATCGGAATTTCTGCTTATCGGCTGATTTATAATAACTGGGGCAGGAGGCATTACGAGGTTTATTTTTCGTATATAGAAAAGAGCCTGGCTTTATCGATTATTAAAATTCATTCGAGTTTCAGCGTACGTTTGACGTTATTTTTTCTTCGCTTTATTTCATGGATTAACATTTAACATTTTATCAAGTCAAGATGTTTTCCAAGTCGTAAGGGTTTTTTGCTTGAGATTTAAGGTTTTCATGATTATAAACAAGTTTTGAATCCGTTTAATATCAATTTTTATGATAACTAAAATCAATTATAAAAGATATATAATTAAGTGTCTCGAAGAATTATTTCGGATATAGAATGCAAATATTTCTCGAACTAGTAAGTAAAGATTCAGCGGGTGTGAGCTCACAGATAATAATTAAAAAAAACGATCAAAATTTCTTATTATACCACATTTCAGTTACACCCCAAACCAAGAAACTTCGCCTGTTACGCAACCTGCGCTCACCGACCCCCCTATAAAACGCCTTTACATAAGACATCCACCAACGGCCGCATGACACCCCACGCACCTTTCTTCCAACCGCCTCTCATCGCCCCACAAGACTCCTCCAAGACGATCCCCAAGAACGCACACACTCATTACGAGGCGCGCAAACGGTCAGCTCCTTCGGGCCACTACGGCGCGTGTCACCTGTCTCGGACGGGGGTAGACAGAAAGAGAGAGGAAATCGGTGGTAGCACTTGCACCTCACGGCGCGGATGCACGCACTGCTGAGCAGCAGAGGAGGAAGGTGCGTCGCCGGAAGCAACCCCGTCTTCGGGGGGGTGCAGGTGCACTCGAGGGGGCGCAAGCGTGCCTCCTTAAAGTGGCGGATTCATGGTTGCGTGGTCGGGCTACTGGTGGTGTGCTGAGGCCCACCTGGAGGGTGTTGTGTATGTATAAACGTATATATATTTACGTGTATATGGAAATGGGAGTGAAAATTTTGTGAGGGTCGGCTGGTCTCTATGGAGAACGAGTGTTTTTTTTTAGGTTTTCAGGGATTTTTTTTATTTTATTTAAAAGTTTTTAGGGTTTAAAAATATTTATACTTTATTTACTAAATATAATCAATGAATAACTTTAATTTTACGGTGTTTAATCGAAGTCATTACTTAGGGATAGGTGGAGTAATATCGGTAGTGGGTTTATATGGGTATTTTTAAGATTGTAATAAATATACACTATGAATCACTGTGACTTTTTTTATAATGCATATAAAAATAATAAAGATAGTAATAAAAGTAATAAGTTTAAATAAACTGAGGTCTAACAGAGTCAATTTTGCACGAAATTTATATGGCGATTAAAAAATGCATAACTTATGGGACATTATGCAAAATGACGAGGGCGATATCATGACGACCGATCCTGTTTACGTTGTAGTATGTAAAATAATCAGCGTATATTAATTTAAATTAGTTATTTAGTAATGCCAAGAGAGTGTAAGAAAGTAACTAAAAAGTAATGGTCTGCAGAAAATGCACATGGTACTTTGCAAGAAAAAAAGTGTCTAAAGGTGGTATAGCAATATGGAATTTCTTGCGATACTTCAAGAAAAAAAGTGCAAGAAATAAAAAAAAAATCGCTTTATTTCCGTAAAGATATGTTTTTTCATGTCTCATACTTTCTAAATAATGATTTTATTCAATTACAGATGGAATGATTTGAAGGTTTATTTAAAAGAATGAAAACATTTTAAAAATTTTATTTTTTAAATAAATGTTTCAAAAGTGTTTTCCATACAATTAAATAACCTCAGCCTAACATTTAATAAAATAAAAATGATTATTGTTAACCATTTTCATAAAAAGCTATTTACCCATCTTACCCTCATTTAAAACCTATACCGCCCCAGGCACTAAGTGTGCGACGATTACAATAACATTATAAAAAAAATATTTCAAAATGAATGTATAACTCTTCTGACTCTTCCTTAGAAATAAGCTACTTCTTAGACCTCACACCATCCCACAAAGCATCACCCTAATCAAGCGATATAACCCCAAATCAAACCGCGAAACAACGACCACACAAAAGAAAAATATCTCAATTTCCATAACAAAAAGCCGGCCGAAAGGCTCGCCTTCTAAAACACTGGCCCACGACTTATAATACCAACGGAAAATTTACGACAAGACGTGCGCGCTCGCGCACTTTACACACTCGCGAGGGGCCTGCCTGTCTCTCCAGAGGGGTTGCACCACGGGGGCGCGCGTCATATGGCGGCGAGGAACCACGCATCGCTGGACTCGCGAGCGCTACCCCGCAGGTACATCTTGGTGGTCGCAGGTGGCACGAGCGCGACGGACTGATCTCGGCAGGTTCCTTGGAATTTATTTATGCGTTTTAACGTGTTATGTATTTCGGGGGGCGGCGGTTGGACGCCGCCGCGGTCGTCATGATCGAGTTACCTACCTACCTACACACTTAGTGTGTATATCAACCGAAAAGTGCGGGCCAGCTGGAACGAAGCTGTTTCCGTTCGAGGAGTGTATAAGCAATCGTGTATGTGCATGTGTGTGTTTGTATGTATGAGTGTACGGAGTTTGTAGGAAGAGGAAGAGGTAGGGACGAAGGAGTTACGATTATGTTGCGGACAATTAACGTCAGCCGCGCGCTTCTATCATATCGCATTGTGTAACGAGGCTGCGGAGTGGGAGGGAATTAGATGGAAAGTGCTGGCACACGCTCGCCACGCGCTGTATAATGCCGAGAAACCGATGTATATGTATATACAGTTCTCTGTCTCTCGTGGGATAAGCACACAAAAGGCTGTTACGAGAGAACGGCGAGCACACGATTAATTTAATTTGGAACGACGCTTCCTTGCTTTCCGGTCGTAATTTTTCCGATATAGATATTGCCCGTGTGCTGCTCTGTTTGCCCGAGGTAAATGTGAGTTGTAGTGCTGCTGCTGCTGCCTGCCTGCCTGTTTGTTTTAAGGCTTTTATTGAATGCACGCGGTAATCGTCGTGGGAGAGAGACGGCGCCGCACGAGTTCAGAAGTTAATTTTGTTATGTAAATAGTTATTAATGGAGCTGAGCGATATGTGAATGCTGGTAGTAGATTTTGAGTGATTGGAATTGGGTAGGGTGGGTGAGACGAGAATCAAGTATTTTAAATTATACTTTATGATAGTGTTAAATAAAATTGATAATTAATATGCTTTGATAAATTATTATCACAGAATATTTTTTTAGCGACCATTATTACAATGTGTTATAAGCCTCCGAGCAATGATCATGCTGTAAAGTCTAAATTGTACGAATAAACTTGTCAGATCAATTTAAAAGTGTTCTCTATTTAAAGGCAGATTAGAAAGTCATTTTACTGATACGATCGAGATAAGATGCTCACGTTTATTCACCTGGCATCACGCTCGTTATAATTTCAATACTAAATGTGGTCTTAAAAACATCTTGCAACGTAACCATATTTTGCTCGAACTTTTTTTTATAACCTTGCTATATAACTGAACGAGAATAAAACCTAAAACTCATCAAAACTTATATAGACGTGTAACGGCCAAAACCGGATGACACTTCTCTCGCCAAAACCAACCGACCGTTCGAAAACCATAGCGACCATTGTTTTACAACAACAACAATACGAAAATGCCCTCCTCTGCTTTACAGCGTGGCGCACCAGGCCAGCGATGACCTCCTGCGCGCGCAAGGGTTCGGTCACAGTCGCGTGCGTCGCGCGTGCCGCCACACGCGCGCGCAGGTGCCTTCGGTGCATTACTTATGCTACCCGCACGATTTCCAGAGATAACACAGAACGCGCACGCGCGCGCAGTTGACACGCGTAATTATTTCGTGCCTAGGTTAATATGCATTTTTATGTGGATGAGCGTGTGGCGGAGGGAGAGAGAGGTAGGGGAGGGAACGATAGCTGTGGTCGGGGAGGGATGGTTTTTGTTTAATTTTTTTTTTTTTTAAGTTTGAAGAATATACT
Source organism: Torymus auratus (assembly GCA_900474315.1). Taxonomy (NCBI): domain Eukaryota; kingdom Metazoa; phylum Arthropoda; class Insecta; order Hymenoptera; family Torymidae; genus Torymus; species Torymus auratus. Next base: position 5,295 of record UXGD01004651.1, on the reverse strand, counting down.
TAGGAGTTAAGAATCAGTATGGTGTGAAGAATTACGAATTATTTTTCTATAGATTGTTACGAGTAGAATTAATGATAATCGATTATGTTTCCATGTATATGAATTTTGGTTACCAGAGAAACAATTTAACAATTGTAGTGTGTTGCTAGGACTTGAATGTAATTATTAATTTTTATTAGAAGCAGTTAAAATAATGCTGCGATGGAGTAAACAAGTCGATAGATAAAGCTACAAAAAGAGATAACAAGTATATTGTTTATTTCAATTTATTCTCAACTGTCATAAAAACTGAATCCAAGCGTCGATTCAAATATTTTTAATCTATTCGAGTTATTTTCAGATTCTATAAGGTGTCTAAAACATCGTATAGCAACGCTTTCATATTGTTGTTTAATTTCCAACTTTCGTTTACTTTAAAATGAAAGATCAATTAGAACGATGAAAACTTGATGGTATGAATTAGTAATTAGATCTCATTACATTATACACTACAGAAGATCATAATATACCGATGACAATTTGAGGGTGGATTTTATATAACCCTCCCATTCGATCATACTTAACAAAAGCAATAGAGTTGAACACCTAACAGGAATCAGCGATCAGTAAAACCGCTCAATACGATTAACCTGACCTACATACATCCACCGAACCTATATATATATATACACCTTTCGAAATATTTTGAATCCCATTGACGCAGCGAAACGAAATATCGTATACTCTCTATTACCGTCCGATAAATGACATTCGGCCATTGTGTGCCCATTACCGCTAACAAAAAGCCTCTCCTCGTAATAAAAGAAACTGTCTCGCGCGCTCACGCTCTTACGCAACCCTGTCACCCACATATACACATTTTCACACGAACCTTCTCCTCGATCGCGCCTCTAATCCACTCCGTTTATACCGTGTGAGAAAAATCCTTCACTATAAAGGCACGTGCCAGGCGTAATAAAATAATTGGCGGAAAATGGCCGTGTGCGCGCGAACCACTTAATCGAACGAATACAAAAGCGACAGTTTCTCGTTCGCGGCCGTTGGCGCTCCTGCGCGCGAGCGCGGCCCGCGACGAGCAATCATCCCATTTGCGGTCGCGTGGCCGGCACGCGCCACCGAGCGACGACAACTTCCGGCCGCCGGCGTTTCCTGTGGGCGCGACCGCCGCCGCCTCGCACTGTCGTCGTTAACCTTACAGGCTACCTGCATAACGATGTCTTCCGTGAGGAGCTCGAGGAGGAGGGAGTGTGCACATGTGTGTATGTATGGATTATGTATAGGGTTTTTTTTCGGTGCTTTATCGAGGTGTTTGTCAAGGTGAAGGAGGAAGTGGAAGGGAGTGTTTCGGCTGGGGCTGCCTTAATTGGGGAACATTATGGAAACACAGAGAGAGGGAAAATTAATCTTTTGAATTTTCATTGCAGTTGGTTAATGTATTCGACGTTCATGGTGTGGCACCTGCTGTTTATTAAATTCGTAGATAATTAGCACCGTTTCTTTTCTAGACATTTTAATTTGTTTCATTTTTCATTCGTCTGTAAAAAATGGATGAAAAATATTGAAAATTTCTTTACCTTCACTATATTAAAAATTTTATAATGTTTTTTGAAAAATACCTCGAAAACACTTTACTCGCCGATATACTCCGAAATTTTCCACCCGGCAATAATACAGTTACGCTGTACTATATGTACACAGCTTTATTGGCCGCCGCTGGTATTTATTGCGCGTCTCGGCCGCTTAAATCGTCCGTATCGGGCCGCTCCAATAAACAACGCGCTTCGCTCGTTAAAAACCTTGAGACGTCGCTATACATAACGCCGAGCGCGGCCATTACCGAAAAACCGCGGCGAGAAAATTTTTATCATCGAGTGCGTGGCGCTGGCCGCCCCAAAAAAAGAGCTTCGTTATTTACTCGACTAATCTGTAAAAATACGCCCGGCGCTCGTCTCGGCGCTAAATCACCCGAGATTGAGATGCAAATGCGAGAGAGAGAGAGAGAAAGCGTCGTCGCGAAAAAGGGCCGTCACGCGTATGTATAAAAGAAAAAAAGAAAGGCGGGAGAGAGAATAAAGGAGGCAGAGCCCGAGATAACTGTGCAATTCGAGCAATTAACATTTATAATGTCTCCATCGGCAGGGAGCGCTGACAAGCAGCGCGGCGCGCTTGCGTAAAACGCGAAATTTAACGCCGATAATTCAATGGGGTGTACGCACGCGCAATACATATACACATACACAGGCACATTATATGTATACGCGAAAGGTGGGGCTCTCTCTTTCTCTCTTTTTTCTGGCCCTTCGGGAGGAGGCGGATGTGTGCCCGCGCGAGCGCACGAGAGAATGAACACAAGAGATCCTCTCCTCTTCTCTTCTCGCAAAAATAACTTTATTGAATTTAACGCGCGCGCGCCAAACTCGCAATAACTCATGCGCGCATGCGCGCTATCGCGGCCACGATCTCCACGACCCACGTATATATACGTACCTACGTACGTACGTACGTACGTGCCGTCATAAATTAGCATCTCTCCCTCTCTCTCGCTTGCACGCTCGGACGATGCCGATGTGTATCGAGGAAGGGGATACCGAAAATCGGCGCGGAATCACTTTACGATGACACGATACTGCCCGGCGCTTCTGGCTCTGCCCTTCCGCAGATTATATGTTATTACCGGGGGGAGGAGGACGAGGAGGTGTATCGATGACTGTGTACGCATTGGGAGATTGAGCGCCCGGACGACGGAATAATTTTGCGGAAAGAAATGGAGAGGAGGGACTCGACGCGAGAGAGTTGGATATAACGGGATTAAGGAGGACGGCGACGATGGCAAAGAGGTATTGTCGAATAATGAAGTGTGGAGATACGTGTAAGAGAGAAATTGGGTTGTGGTCGATTGCTGGTACTCATCTGTGTATGTGTGTTTGCTTTGTTCGGCGTACATGATATATGTTGCTGAGTATAAAAATTTTAAATAAACGCCGTATACAAAATTATAATGGTCGTAGAATCTAAAACATAAAAATAGTTTAAATGTTTTCAATTATAAGTTGTAAAGTTGTACATAGCAATGAAATTTTCCTATAGTTTGTTTGTATGTAAAATGTACGTATTTTCAATTATTGATCAAATTTTCGTACATTATAGCCACGATGATATAAAAAGAGATATATTTAAAAGTATAACCCATAAATAAATAAAAGTCCTTCACTTATGGGAAGTGAAATAATTTCACTTTTCAAGAGATTTATCGATCGAAAGGAGCTCGCCTTTTAAAAAGCAGCTTTAAGAAGTCGATGATGATTTTTTGAGCAACCAAGGTATGGATTTTCCCGTAACTTTCGCGCGTGCACGCGCATCACACTGAGCCGGTATCCTCTCGTAAAAGGACCCGTTTAACCGGCCCCAAAGAGCCCACGTGTGTGTCACATCGGCTCGTGTAACGATAACCGTAATGATAAGTAGCTTGCTCTCAGCCCACTATAATACGGTTACGCGGTCATTTTTTTTAATTTTCACTTTCGTATACATTATGTGCATTAAAAAAATATTTACATCACCGTATAGAACGACAACGCCGGTCGCTCAGTGATGCGAATTAACCGGTCACACAAAATTTTCTGACTTGACAGTCATTTTGACATAACCTTGACCACCATCGACAGTCAGAATTTACAATCACTGAATGTAAAAGTGACCATCAGTGAGCTTTCTGACCGATCATTGGTCAGAAACTTTAAAAGAATAAAAAAACGATCAAAACTTTTATTTTACATTTAAATATAATATATTTGAAAAATCTGTTCTGCCAAGGAAAAGGGGAACAAGTCGTCACTAGGAAAAGTTTTCGAGATATGGCGATTTAAATGATAAAGCTTAAATGCAACTGCATAATGTAAAGGTATAAGAAATAAATATTTAATAAATAAGTTGACGGTCCTTATATGATCTGTATGGAAATATTTATTATACTTTTACAATTTTTTATTAAGAAACTGTTTTTATTTTGTTATAACTGAATTATTTACCATAATTTTGCAGTAACGCACTTTCAATGAACAGTCTGTACGTATAATTAATACTTAAATATAATTCTACTCTTTCCGAAGTAATGTGATTTAACAAACATCCCGAATGGACTGCGACAATTTCGTGATTATCAGTAAAAAGCGCACCACCGCTATCGCCCTGAAAATATTAGCATAATAATATAATTTTTGGAAATGAAACATGATTACTAATTCAATATAAGAAGATTGAATATATTATTTTCTTTTCGGTATTCAACCTCCTTAAGAGAAACCAATGGGTATACTCACACACGATGCGAATGCAGGCGGTGTAGCTTGCGTACAAATGTACATCGATCGTATAAGATACCGCCCGTTCTCCATTCTAGAATATATTACGGAAGCTTCTTGATTACTAATAACATTTAATCGTACGGTTCGCAAGTATCTTGGAACACGACCATCCTCTGCCTTGCCCCAACCAGCAAAATTCAAAGATAATTCTGTAGCCGTGAAACTATTGAGGGAAGAGAGTGTTGTCGGAATTATTCTTGGATCATAGATATCTCTGGCTAACTGTAATAACAAGGATGAAGCTAATCAGATAGCTTTGTTAAGACAAGAATGAGTTAATATGTCGTGTAACATCAATCTGCGTAGCAATAGAAATTGTAATTATTAAACCGTTTTCGAAATTAACGAATATAGAGGCGTTAGTCATCGCTTTATACAGTGAGAAAAATGATATAATAAAAATTACTATAATACTTAGTAACGTCGAGACATCTACACATCAATTGTTACTATAAAACATAGTAATCATTTTGACATTACAATTATGTCTTGCGGTTACTATGATATTATATGTAGTAATTTGTATTATATCATTTTTATGTGTAATACATTAACATACAGCCAAGTATGTGTATGTAGTCGCGCCGAATAAAATTCATAGTAGTAGTTCATGGCATCATTGTTTCTCGTAACCATCTCTGTGACAAGATGTTCGGCAACCAGCCGCTGTATACCCACAAACGATCAGCCTTTATGTACAAATAGGAAAACGCATATTGATGAGTGACAGCAAAAAAATCATTCCACCAGTATAGAAAAAAAATCTCTAACATTATTCCATTACCTTTATAACAGCCATATCAGGAACTTCATTGCCTCGTACCTCGAGAAATCTTTCAAATGTATAATACCATTACACTGGAAATTTCTCAGCATCTCTAAGATCGACAGATCCAATACTAACTTGAAGTGTTTCTACTGGTTTGATTTT
>UXGD01004650.1:0-16492 GCA_900474315.1 Torymus auratus | reverse complement strand
CAAATCTTTGTTATTGTAACATAAAGAGCTAGTGATGCAATAGCTATAATCACAAAAATCATTTCTACATCTTTTGATACAAATGATCCAGTTTTTCCAACCACAAAACTCATATAGTTTTGTTCATCTTCTTTCTTCTGTTCTTCTCTATATCTCCAAAAATAGTTTGAACTTCTTATTAATAAGCAAATAATAAAGACTAGCATTGGTGACATAGAAGCATAAAGTATCTTTTTATTTGGTTTTCCAAAACTTTTACCTTTTTTATTATCTATGGTTTCAGTAGTTTTAGTTTTCAATGAGTAAATAAGAAAACAAAATAATGTAATGAGAAAGTAAGATAAAATTTTATTTTCTTCTATAATGTAACTATTTGAAAAAACACCCAAAACTATTATTATCAAAATTAATCTTGATAAAATGTTAATCAGAGTTTTCTTACGTCGTGACTGTTCAAACCAAGTCATTGAAATGTAATCCCAATTTTGAATAATTAAAATTCCAAAACAAAGAACTGGAGTTAATCCACAGAAAAATAAAGAAGTATTTTTCAAATCATTAGTCATTTGTAACCAGTAGACTAATAAAGATATTAATGAACTTATTATGACTGTGAAAAATATACAGGTCAAAAATGAAGATTCTAATACTGTATACATTCTTTTGCCTATTAATCCACTTATGACTATGGAAAAAGAAAACATGGAGCAGAAAAACAAAAGTAATCCTCTTGACATTAAAGTGGGATCAAACTGTACCCACACTTCATAACAAATTCCTCGTACTGTTTTAAAATACTTATCTGCTATATTTACAAAGTCTTTTAAATCACTATCACTTTTTACAAATTCTATTTTTCTTAGGAGCTCATTATAGATATCTCGTAATTCTTCTAATTTATCTTTATCAGATAGGAAGTGTTCAGAAGAATAAGTATCTATATAATGTTGTACTTGGAGAATATTTCTCCATACAGAATGCAATATAAAATTGAAGTCAAGCTTCTTCAAATTTCCCATTGCTTTACTGCTTGGTAGCGCTTCTATAATTAAATTTCCTATGTTTGAAAATGGTATCGGAATTCCTAATATAGCTGATATTGTGGGAACAATGTCAATTTGATTTACAATAACTTTCTTCTCTACATCATAATTTGCAGTTATGTCTACCAGCGGTAGAGTTGAATAAATAAACATTGCTGCTTCAATTTCATCTGCAGTATCTCCACCATGATCACCACTTTCTGTCATTCCATGATCTCCAACAACAAAAAGTATTGTGTCTTTTTTATCTTTATCAATTTGCTCAATAAGCTCTTGTATAAAATAATTAGTTTCATTCAATTTTCTTAACATTTCTGGATGATGCATTCCATGTTTATGACCACAATGATCAATCCCTAATGTGTGTGCTATTAGAAGTGACCAGTCTGTATTGGTGATTTCATCGAAAATCCATTTTCTAACTTCTAAATCAACAGTATCAAGATCTGAAACATCAAAAGAAGGAGCAGCATATTCTCTTAGAAACTTATTGGGATATAATTTGGTCCAAGTATCATCACCCATAAAGACATTTCCATTCGCAATATTTTGATTGATAAAATTATCTTCTGCAATATATTCTGCAGCAAAATTATTATTAACATCAATAAATGTAGGTAATGTTCCAGTGGTTAGACTTTTTAATCTTTGCATTGTTGTTGTTGGAGGGTCAGCTATAAATTTCAATAATTTGGAATTTTTCTGATGATTTTGTAAAGTTTCGCTGATGATAGGAAGTTTATTCCTATGAAAAGTGGTTGCTGAGGCTGCATCATGAAATTTAGTAACAAATTCAAATTTCAGTGCATCAACAATTACTAATATCACACGTGCACGTGGTTTTAAACACTCTGTACTAATAGAAAGAGGCTCATCATAATTAAATAAATCATTTTCAGAAATAGAGCAATTAGTTTGCTCCGTTATCACACTTCTGCGAAGAAAAAACCCATTTGTAAAAAGCAGTAGGCCACAAATCATAGACAGAGAAGCCCAAAATATAATAGCTAAGTAACTAAAGAGCTTTGCCATGGCTAAAGGTGTTTAACAACTTTCCTGTTTACTTGCAATTTCTATGAAAACCTTTCACAACACCTGTAAAATTAATAAGACTTATTTTAATACATGGTATTTTATATTATAGCTTATTATTTGATTAAATATTACTTGATTGTAAAAGTATAGGTTAGAATCAGAGTAGAATTATTTAAACGAGATGTGTTGTTTTAATATAAAAATAAAAGAATACATAAAATCACGATTCAAAATGTAATTTATAAAATATAAAAAAAATAACAGAAAAAAATATTATTCATAGAAAAATTTAATGGTTTTAGTAAAAGTATAATTGTGTGGTTATGTATGTCAGATGACTTAGTACTGTATAAACGAGAGGACGAAGTAACTGTAAATTAAATAACAATTACCTTAGCCATTAATATAAGAGAAAACTACGTTGACATTGTATTCTGTTGTTTTTATTTGTTGTGACAATGTCAACGCATTGTACAGGCAGCGAACTTCTTGAAATTACAAAACATTCAGGATTGTAAAAAAGCACTTATCACCGCATTATCGCTGTCGTTACCGCAATTTCGAGATTTTTTTACTTTTTGGAAAAATCATCGATAAGGCAAAAGGTGAGACATCAGGAGTCAGGAAATCACCACATCGGCGTGGCGAATATAAGTATATATATACTTTTTAGTTTTTATACACCCGTTTACAGCGAGCAGAACGGCAGAGCCTCTGCAGAGCTGACAACTGCAAAAATGATCGGGGAAATTCAATTCATAGAGTCGATCATCTAACGTCATTCTGACGCTTAACACACCCACAACCCATAGGTCTGTTCGTCTTCTTTGTTGATGCCTATTTTGTATTACACATTATATATTTTTAGAAACGATGAAAAATATCAGTCTAATAGGAAGAAATAACACATTTTTTTTTTACTAAATAAATTATTGATACTATTAATTATAATAAAAAGTAGAATAGAAATAGGCATTATAACATTATATAAAAATTAATTATTTTTCGCATTTATAATAATATTTTATCATTAATTTCAAATAATAGCCATGAAGATTCTAAAATCTAAAATTTTATATTAAATGTAGTAAATTGTTTAGCCTTAAATTAAAAAATATCCCATAAAATAATATTTATTTTATTTTATAAAAATAATATTGATCAAATCAAAAGTCTTGAAAAATTATAAGGGTTTATCTTTTATCATTGTAAATAAAAGATCGTGAAAAATTAATGTACCTACTAACAAATTAAGAAAAAAAAAAAAGTTTCAAATTTACGTTGACACAGTTGTCAGCCCGTCAGTGTGTCATGCATACTCGAAAATGATTTCCCATTTCCCAGAAGCCCAGAACTATTGCACTGAGATCTGGGACGCATCATCAACCCCCACCCCCTCTATGCGCAGCGTCTGCGCGCTCTCCCGTCTAGGTTATGTTTACGTTTTCGGGGATCGAAGGGGGTTGAAAAAAAATGGCGATCCCCCGACCAGCGTTCACACGACGAGTCGTTCGCGTTGTCGCGGAAAAACTGAGTGAAAAGTCGAGAAAGATGTGAGAGTGTCGCCTTCGGAAGGAAGAGGACGAGCGGACCAGCCAGGTCGACGACGGACTCTACCAAAGTAATCGATCGTTTCTCGCCCGCGAGCGAAAGCTTCTGTGTCGTGTGTGTACGTGACCCATAGCGAATGCACCCCCGCAACGAGTTTTATTTCTCGCCTCCAGCGCGTTGGGCTTTCCTTCTACGTGTGCGCCCGTGGCGATGTGTTTTTCTCGATGCGTATCGATGTTTCGTGGCTTCGTTTATAATTTTCGGCTGGTTGCATTGATCTACATCTGATTTTTATTTGAGAAGTAGTATCGTGAAATGAGTGCTACCCCCGTGGAGGAATCCTCTCGCTCGTCGCTTTGCACGCATTGTTTGTATCAACCAGTGGTATTGTGCATATAGTATGTGCAACGATTCACATTTTCTCCTTCATTTTATTTTATTGTCTTTTGTTATTTATTGTTATTCATTGTGGATGTTTTTTGTACCGAATTCAAGCGATGGATTCGATGTTTATGTATAATTTTATAGCTGCATGTTATGTATGAAGACTTTGTTTAAATAAAATATTTTTTTATCATCTTTATTATTTAGTTATTGATTTTACTCATTTATTTCATAATTTTACGTCACTATATTATATATTCACAAAAATATTTTTTTTCTACTTTCATAACCTCTTGAGTGTTCTATTTCTACTGCATCTATATATCTAGTGAAATAAGTATTTACACGATTTCAGAAAATGTTTTCATATTTAAGAATGTGAGTCTATGTTTTCTAGATAAATAAAATAAACGCTGCATGCGGAGAATATTTATGAGACCGCATACGCGTGAATAAATAAAAATCGATTTACATTGTCGTGTACGTATTTTTAAATATATCTTTTTAATACATTTTTATAATCTTAATCTAATTCTTAACTTTATATAAGTGCATTTTTACGATAACAAAATAATAATAATAATAATAATATGAAACTGCATTAGAAATCAGGTTCTATAAGGTTGGTATAAACAATTAATTCACGTTTAATTTATGAATCTGTCACCTACCTATAATCCATAAATTGCTCAAGCTAATTCACGATTTAATATGAAGGAGAATATCCATTTTATAATTTAATTTTCAGATAAAATTTACAAGTTTATTCTCATGATTCTGAATGAGTTTAGGTATTTTATCTATAGCTTCTTCATTTTAAGATGATTATTTCGTCACAGAATTAAAGTAACGAATCAGAATATACTATATGGTCAAAAGATAAGTTATTCGAATCACTAAATAAAAATAAAATATAAAAATACTCAAATAATTAATATAGAACTATAATTTTTTATCAAATTATTTTTATTCACTATGGCACGTAAATGTTCCGAGCTTTTTTATAGGTAAAAGATTAAACGTAAAAAATTCAGTTGCTTGTTCAAAATTGTACCTTAAACAAATAAACTAAAGATTGGAAGAAAATAAATATTTTCAAATGTCAAGTAAATAGTATTTGTAACTTTAATAAGTAATTTATTTAAATTTTCAGATATCCATACATTTTTTGAAATATTTGGCATTATTAGTACTTTCTGTATTTCTATAACATCTCTTTTTTAGAATTTATAGTATCGTATTTGAAAAATAGAAAGAGCACATTTTATAAGAATGTTTTCAGATAGATATTTTTTCAGGAAACAAGAAACCTTGCAAAATATATTTCAAACGCGATATCCTGAATTTTAAAAGGATGGTATTTGTAATACAGAAAGTGCACTACTGTCCTGGTTAAAAATACCTGTAACTATCTTCAATTTTGTATAGAATGCGAAAAATTGAAAAAAAACCATAAAGTGAATTTATTTAAGGAAAAAATCAAGATGGTATTTAACATACAGTGCTTTAGAAATATTTTGTTCATTACTATATTGCTTCATTACTTTACTGTGAATACATGCAACTATAAGATTTTAACATTTTTATCTGCATAAATGAATTCATTGGATTGGTGTTTAACATCAGAATTTCAATACTATACTATCGCAAAGCATTGTCAAATTCGTAGGAAAAATATTATTTTACTTAAAAAATATCCCAATTGTTATTGAAACGTTTCTTTCTTTCTAATGTTTAGCTTATTTGTGTTCAATCTGATTTTCGTATACATAATTCGGAATATTTACAGCGTGTATTGTTTAGTAATTTTTTGTATTATATATGCGTTTAGTTATTCGGACAATTAATCTGTGCATCAGGGTGCATAATCTAATTATAATTTGAGTATTCTGAAAGTGTTAATTAAAAATGAATGTATTATTAGAGTGTCAGTTTCTATCTAAAATAAGAGATTTTTCCCGAATGATACGGCAGTAAATAGTGATTATAGTATAAAAAGATATTCTCCTTTTGAAGAAAAAGTGTGAAGCTGAGATAAGTAGTGACAAGCAGCGCACGTAATTTGGTATAATTCGCGAGCGGAAGCTATAATTTGAGGTTTTTAACGCGCTTGTACGTCGGTTGGGCGCTTGTGACCTTTACCATTCGCAGGAAAAGTGGAGCGAGGCAGAGCGGCGAGGAGAGGCGTATAGAGTGTTTCGATGCGAAAGCCGCTGCCAAATGACGAAGCCAATGACATTGCGGGATCAAGGCAGACGTTGCTTGGGGCGGCAGAAAGATAGCAGCTGATCCGGCTGGGCGCTTGAGTAATGAGCGAGTCCCGGCATCTTCGCTCGGTCTCCGATTTGTACGCAGCCGACGAGATAGAGGTGCTCCTCCTTGAGGAGATTCGCGACCTGGAGCCTCCACCCGCCGCCTATTCGCGGCCTGAAGACATTCAGGACTTCGAAATTGGTACGTCGATCGTCGGCGACTTATCCCCTCTTTCATGTGTATATTTATATTATGTATGTGTGTGCGCGCCTCTGTCTCATATTCCGTGCACCCAGTGTAATTAGTATGCCTACGGCTCATTATTCATTCCATAGTGGTCTCTCTCTCTCTTTCTCTCCTTTTTCCCTTTGGCTTTCGATTTTTACGGGCGTTCGTGGAACTGGATGCAGGTGGCATTCTTAAAACGCGGCCTGAATGTGTTACCGATTATATCAAAGCAATTGTAAACAGTTTCAAATTATTTAATTAGTTTCGAAAATCTGGCCAAACTTTGTTTATACTGTTACGAGATAGAATAACGTTTATATATTATATATTTGAAAGTTAAATTAATTTTAAATCAAACAAGTATACTTTATAATTTCAACGTTGAATATAATTTATACGAATAAATTAGATTTAATATTAAATGATAAAATAATAAACATATGAAAATGTACATATTTTCTTAAATATAAGCCCAATCACGCGCAGCAGTGTTATAAATGGCTCAAAGCTTTAGCACCATATTAAAAACGTAAAATTTCCTCCAATTTATTGAAATGCAAATTCAAATTAAATATGAAATTTTCACCGCGGCAATGAAACAAATTGAATAAATAATTTTCAACAAACAGCCCGCAGAGAGAGAGAGCAATACTCTCGATATTATAGCCACATGTACGAGGCGCGCGTGAACAACGAGGGAAAAATAAATAATAATAAAACGTACCGCCAGCGCGCATCAACGATAAATTCCATCGACGAAAAATCGTTATTCGCCCGTCTCTGCAGGCTGAGGTGCAGAGGTGTAACTCGTACTTTGCGACGCGCGCGCGCTTGCATTTGCATAAACGCACAAAGTGCACGAGCGCAGGCGGCACGCAGCTTTGGCGTACAAAAAATAGCGGATCTCGCGAAAGGGCCCATAAACACATCCCAGATAGTGTCGTCGAGCGTGGCAAAGGGAACGCGCTGATGGCTCTTCCTCGTCTCTCGTGTCTCGAGCGTCTCCGCGCTCTTTCTCTTCCTCTCTATACTACTTCGCGCGGCGCGCGTCCTGCTGCGAGTCGTTTTTTCAATTTACATAGATTACTAACGAACAGCGCTCGGCACTCTGTCAATGCGCGCGGAGATTGCGCTATGTTCTCGCTTGTGTTTCGGGACGTTTGTGACCCGATGCGTGACTCCTCTGCGAGCGCTCTTCCTTCGGAGAAAACCGCTTTTTCCGCCCGCGTCCAGTCCGCTAAAGCCGGTCTAATGACTTTTTTCCACTCCGGCTGTATATATATGCGTGCACCGTGTACGCACTTTTAGCTTCCGTTATTGTGCGGATGTGTGCACTGCTGCGAAGAATGGGACCGCGCTATGTTCGTGACGCAATACTTATCACGCGAGTGCGCTTTGTTTTCGCATATGTGTGTGATCGTGAAATGTGCTCTTTGATGCTGGTTCGAGTAACTGTTATTGCAGATAACGCTTTTAAATACGTTATCATCGTTTTATAAATTGAACTACTGCTTTCGATTTTAAATAAGAAATTTTAGAAAACAATTTAATGAATTTGTTAATCAAAGCGAAAAATCATTGACTTTAGTCAATCAAAGAAATGAAATCGTTATCCTTTGCGCTTATAGAGAGGCGAGGACATCGGAGCGTTACCGATGTAACCGATCGAGTCGTTCGATTTCAATATCGAAATTCAGCACGCCTCGCTGCGATCGCGCGCGCGTGCGCCTGCCTCGCATAGATTACATATACGCTCACTCGCGCCGGTTATATTCATTCTTTGTTTCAGCCTCCGCGGCCGCGATTCGCCGTCTCTCCTTTTGCTAATTTACTTCTGTCTCGTCTCTATTTGGCCGTCCATATACACACCGGGGCTCTCTTTATACACCGCAACTCTTATTCTGTTTCTGTCTCCTCGCTTCTGCTGGGCGGGTTCTCCATTTGTCTTTCTCTTTTTCTTCCTCCTCCCGTCCTTTCCTTTCCTCCCCCCCTCCTCTCTCTCTCTCTCTGCACCTTCGCGCGCTCACCGTTTCTGTTATTTATTTCTTGAGCATTGTTCTCGCCTCCGAATCGGTCGACGCATATTGTCAAGACTCTAACGACGGTACAAACTACTTAGACGCTATATCCTGAGCCCCATCGACATTTGCTCGTCGCCACTGTCAGGCACATGCGTTTGAATTATCCATTATATATGTGCATCGAATTTTAACTTTTAATTTGTTCCGCATAATACAACGCGACTCGAAATTATTAGATACATTATGTATTCGCGTCGCTGCAAATACAACTGTTCAGACCTTATTTTCGCTTGTTTTTATCCTTTCCTTTGATACTTATCATTCAAAAATTATCTTTTTGTTAAAAATACTAATATATTTGTATCAATATAACGATTTGCCTTGTATACTTATAATTTTGAATATATTTTTCTCATTTTATACTTCCAATGAACAAAAAGCTAAATAAATCTCTTCACTTTTGTGTGCACTTTTGTTATATTAAGAATACGGATAAACAGATAGAAATTCAGTCGACGCGATATTCAGAGCTCCACAATGTTAATCCCTTTAAGTTGATAAATATGTTTGCATACACAATGTCGAGAGAGAGAGAGAGAGAAAGAGAAAGAGAAAAAAATCATTGAATCATGATTTATATATTTAGAACACATCGATTGAACGGGCTCTCGTATGGGCCATCATACGGTGCGCTCGCCCGCTCCGAAAAGGTAATCGCGATGAAAAAAACCGAGAGTCACCCTCGGGACGATTTACGGGCAGCAGATCGTTTTTCGGTATGTAAATTAATAAGCCATCGGGGCTTATATATACTCGCGCGGGCGAGAGCATGACTCTCGATTTTCTCGCGCGCTTATCTCGGATCATAAGTCTACAACCTGTGTAAATAAGGATCTGACAATAAATCTAGAACGGTACCTATGGGGTTAACATTTCGAATTGGTTCAAGACGCTTGTCTCTGTGTACTTGACTATGTTACAGTCCCGAATGAAAAGGAAATGTGCTCTGCATATTTTTGTGCCAGAACATCGTTTTGTCTCAGACGATGGGAGAATGATTTTAAAATATTCAATTTACTCGCGCGACCGATCTCTCAGGCTGACATTGGAGTGATTTTTCCTATATATATAAGATGTAGTATCATCAACTTGTATAAATATTTCCATTTGCTAGACACTTTAGTTTCCAATCTGAATTTGCATCAATTTAATATATAAGTTACGAGAATTGAGAACAACTGGATTATTCTTACGAAACGAACCATTGTTGTGAGCGGTGCTAAATAAATATCCCTTTCGAGCTGAAAAATGATAAATTACCATTAATAGAATTCCTCTCGAGGACTACAGAAGAAATGTCCTTTTAAAGAACTCGCGCGCGGCCAAATGCATAAAGAACCCCCCCGAGTGAAAATATACACAGCGCGATATCGATGAGATATTGGCCGGCGGGAATATAAAAATCAATTATGGAATTCTCGGACCGCACGCACGTGGCGACATTAAGAAAGGCCCCGGGGCTCGATATAAAGAGCAGGGGGTCAAAGGGTCCAGCGCGCGCGAGGACGAGACACTGCGGGCGATATCGGCCCGCATATATATACCGGGCAATAAAGTGTCGATCGGCTGTTTCCTTTTGCGCGCTAATAACGAAAAAAGGAGCGAGGGGGAGAGAGAAAGAGAGAAGTTTAGATATAAGAGCTGGGAAGAGGGTGTATTTGGGAGGAAAAAATGCGATCGGCCGAAGTTAGCAACGCTATCGATTTAAACGCAGCAGGCAGCCGAACGGGAGGGCGCATCAGCTCTCAATCTTCGGAGCTGGATTCTCCCGGGATACACTCGACGGTTCACTCCTGGGATTCGCACGCGAATTATCATGGGAAGTACGGGCCTGGCGATCCACGCCACGCTTCTGCTAATGCCATGCCGTGGCCACGTACCAGTCATCTCATTTTCTACTGCGATATCCAGGGCCATCTCAAGACCGCCACTGGACTCATAAGACTACTGTTACTCGTAAGTTTTTGCACCTCCTTTTTCGCATCTCTTGATTATACCTCATTTAATGTAATACATGTTAAGGGAGAGCGGATACATTGGTCAAATGTTGAAGATTTGCATTTTAGTGTTTTGTGGGGAATTTATTAAAATAAAATGTTAATGCGTATATGATTCAGTCCAATAAAACTATAAAAGATTTCAGGAATCATTTGAACAATTCAATATTAAGTCAAATTAATAATTAAAGATAGTTGGTATACAAATTTATTGAAAAAGAAAATGCAGATGAGTATGAAATAACAGGCAATTGGATGAGTAGGTTTTGCATTTCAGAGAACACTAAAAGGTTGAATAAAATTTTACCAATTTAAAAGATATAATTTATTCAAGATTTGTTTTTCTTTTTGTTGACACTTTTTGATAAAATATAAATTGTTCTAAACTCCAACATTGGAATACTCTTTACATCAACCTAAAACACTATACTTTTTTATTTTTACGTTAAATATTAAACTCTTCAAATTTAAGGATGGAGTATTGCTTACAGTATAATTACAGCAATAATTGAATATTGAATTTATATCTTTATTTAATTTTGGGTTTGCAACTTTTTAACAAGTTTAATCAAATGAATTGAACCGATATTCACTTAAAATTTATAAAAAATAATTTTTCTTTCTTAATAAGCGTATATTTCCTACACTATGCTCACATTGAATTTTATATAGATTTATAACGCACGGTAAATCCAAAAATATACTCTCGCACTTAAAATCAAAAATTTTTATTTTTACTTCACAAGACCGCCAGGTGTTTTTCCACGCTTATTAAGCGCAGGGCAAATTCCAAAGTACAAAAACTAACAAGGCACTTCATACATATATCCGCGTGCGGCATTTTACAATAAAACGCTCGCGCTCGCGCGCGAAATTCCGCGATGCTGAGAGCTACTCGTTTAACTTCAGCTTTTCCCAGCGCTCTACATAAAAGGCCGCTCGTGCGCGCGGTGCAGTGCGCGCTCGCGCTCTCGCTCGCGGGGTTAAAGGAAGATGAAAGGGCAAAGCGTTCTCCATATGTTATTCCAGGAAAGTATATACACGAGCACACGTTGCTCGGAGAACTCTATCGCGTGCTCGCGCGTATTGCACGAGGGCTATCCGATGATGGCATATTTCTCCCATACATATATATGCATGTATATGAGCGCCAGACTACTTCTCGCGGACTGGCAGCTCTGACCTCAACGCTGAAACTGCCTAATTGCCTAAATGCAGGGACGAGCTCTTAATGACGAGTTGAGGCGGCGCAAGAACCTGGAAAAATATAATATACATGTATATATAAATGTGTGGAAAATATGCGCGTTTCACAATTCGTCGGGACTATATCTTCGATTGCTTCGTTAACGCTATTTTTGCGATTATTGCCATTACCGTCGGTAGTTAATTACGCGTGTTTATTTACATGCAATTAGAGATTTCGGTTGCACGGTGATTTAGGCTTGGCTGTGTAATTTTCTGCCTTTCGTAAGATGAAATATTTTAAAGGATGATTCTATACTTTAATTATGATAAAAACAAAGAAAAATCAAGTATTTTTTATGAATGCAAATCTGTTCAACCAATGTGTTGTGCTCACGTTAATGATAGATGGTTTTATATTTACTATGCAGTAATGAAAAATCTCTCTTCGACAGGTATCATCAGCAGCATGCTTGGCGACCCTATGTAGCTCGGGAACTGCTAAGGTCAGTCTCTTTATGCTGCCGCTAGTTGGAAGGCTTCGCTTCATGATCTTTGTTGCGGTCTTCTGCCTGTTAATAACTGCGTTGCTTCTATTTTTGGACATCTCGCACGTCGTTTACTTCTTTCCCTTTAACTGGGCACGATTGGTAAGGACAACATTTATTTTCGACCCTTAAAACAGTTGAATAGACTTCATTGATCATGCCATCAACACAAGGTTCTAAGAAAAATTTTTATTTCATCATTTTTTTTATATATACATTCAAATCATAATAATATTTAAAAATAGCTATAGTTCCGAGAGGTGCAAAAGGTTTAGAAAGGGTTTCAGGTATAGAATATATAATTTTAAAAACATCTCTGTGTGTGCAACTTGACACTATATTTGCTTGAAAATGTTCTTGCGCATATAAACGGTAGGAAATTAACGGGAACATCGTCAAAAGTGTATATTAAAATTTCAATGCTTTAATTGTATATGCTTATATTCTCTTCGTGTACTATTAATCTATACTATCGCCAAGGTGTATTTATTCTAAACTTTATCTTATAACTTTCTGATACATGTATTTTTATATATCATACTCTTATCTTTCTGAAAGCTTAAAAAAATCTTTCGATTCTAATGTGCAGTGGGTTATACGGCGCTTTCACTACTATTCTTTATCGCGAAAAAGCTTTTTCAAAGACCAAAATCACAGCTAAACAATTTTTCAAAGTTGTTGTATTATATAAATGTTAATTGCAATCCACGTTAAAAAATGAGTACTTTTCGTTTATATAAATATAATATTAAAATATAAAAATATAGAAAGGATTTAATAAATATTATTAATTCTTAGGTATAATTTCTAAATATAAAAGAGTTATATATATAATTCATTTTAATTAGTAAACACTACATTTAGATATAAATAAGAAAGTAATTCAAAAGCATTTAGCGGCAATACTTATGAATTCAAACAAGAAATATATATTAAATTGCACCTTCTCAGTAATCAATTTAACCGTTTATTGCACTACATACATTAATATCGGAATATAATAGAGAACAAGATACTCTTACTGACTTACGAGACAGCAAGCAATCGTTTAACGATATCGATATTAATATCCTTCCTTCAAAAAGACGCTGCAAAAGGAATCCTTTCGACTCTTATTGCGTTGAGAGCTTTTCCGCGCTCTCGGATATCAATCTTTTATCTGAGCTTTATAAAAATTTCACACAGTATTGCCTCGAACATTTATATCGATATCGTTAAAAAGAAAAAAATAGAACTGAGCCTATAGTGTGCGCACATCTCTCTCTATACATCATATACGCAAAACCTCGCAATCGCCTACTCATGTCTATCTCTCTTTCTCACCACCTTTTCTTTATACTTCACAATTAACGCGCCACTTGGCCCATTCTTTGCGCGTTCTCGATTTGTCCCTTCATGGGCGCAGAATGCCTGGATCTACACGTCGGTCGGCGTCTCGTACACGACGAGTAGCGCCCTGCTGGCCCTCGCCGTCTTCGAGTACCACGGGGCCGGCTGGGTGCCCCGGCGCACGCGCTCCCAGCTGACGGCGACGGCAGCCCTCGGGCTTTCTTGCGCCCTCTTCTCCTTCGTGCTCAGCTGGCTGCACGGCCGCGAGGGCTCGAGCTGCCATCCACCCCCGGGCGAGGACGACCCGACCCAGCAGCTTTACAAGCCCGTCGACAACTCCTCCTCTGGCGTGAGTACCTTACATAATATACATGTTTTGTCTTTTGTGTCTTTGTCTCACGCGGCTGTTTGTCATACAAGTGTCCGTACATAATGAGATTATTTTTATCGGAGAGTTTATTAAAAGCAGATTGTTTTATTCTAATGGATTTTTGTTGCACTGTATATAAGGGAAGAAAATATTTTTTATGGACTTATAGAGCGTTGTGCTCAACGCTTCTTTTTTAATTAATCGATAAAAATGTTTTTTATGAAGTCTGCCAAGTAGGCTGAAAGTGCGCTCTTCTAAACTTATAAGTGTATACGTAAAAAACGACTTTTTGAACTAATACTACCTAGGTATGTTCTTCTTTTAAAAAAGTGATGGATGAAATCTGTCATTACAATAAGACCGATTTGATGGGTTGTCAAATATATGAGATGCGGGACAGGAATTTGAAATTTAAATTTTTATCTTGTACTTTTGTTAAAAGTGAAATCTTAAAATTTACTCCAAAAATTAAAATGTAAGAAGATTTGATACTTATATTAAGTAGAAGGTTATATTTTAAAATTTTGATTTGAAATAATTCCAAAAAGAAAAATAAGCGAATCTCTATAATAACTTTTTAAATTCAATTTATCAGTGTGCACGAGTTGTCTTGACGTTGCTTTCCAAGCTGTCCAGTGCGATTACATACAATTGCTCGAAATAATTTGCAGGCTACGCTAAAGGACGGACTGCGCTCGACGAAGCAGCCGCCGCCGTGGGTGGCGAAGAACTCGAAGAAGCTGCGCAGCACGAGCGTCGACTCTAACAATGGCAACAACAACAAGCCGCGCAAGGACCACTGGGCCTCGGCGCGCGACCACTTCCTCCCGAACCAGTTCGACGAGGAGATGGAGGACAAGGACAAGGACGGTACCGCCGGAGCTGGTGGTGCCACGGGCGGCGGTGGACAGCAGGAGGCGGCAGAGCGACGCCGACAGCGGCGACGACGCGACACCGACGGCACCAGCTCCGCCGGCAACATGACCGCCAGCCAGACCAAGACGAGCTTCAGCACCGACGAGAGCAAGAAGAAGGCGCCCCCGAAGAAGCTGCCCCTCCAGGGCGCCGACAAGGCGAGGCCACGCGGCCAGGGCGGCAAGGACGGGCCGAAGAAGCCGCAGCGCACCTCGGTGACGCGCAGCGAGATCCAGGAGTACTGGATGCAGGGCTACGAGCACGTGCAGCGCACCGACAAGACCACCGCCAACATCGAGCAGTGGCAGTCGGCGGCGATGAAGAGCCTCGAGGAGAAGAAGGCGAACGACGCGCGCTGGGCCGAGTCCTGGCGGCAGCAGAAGGACGGCCACCCGACGATCACGACCTCGCAGTCGCAGCCGGGCCAGCCCTCCCAGCCGCAGCCCGACGACGCCAAGCCCTGCTCCAGCAAGACCCTCGAGCCCCTCAACTTTGCCTGAGCCCCTACTCCACGCGAACACCTATACACACTCACACACCTCACACCGTAAATTGCGCTTATGTCTCTTTCTCCACTATATATCTGTCTCTGTCTGTCTTACGCGCGCGGAGCATATTCTGGAACTGTGGACGATATCATTGACACGGCGACACACGCTGGGTAATATACATATGAACATATACATAATATATTATATATATATAGGCGCCCCGATTGTCCTCCTCCGGGCTGACAGTGCGCGCGCGTGCGTCGCTGTTCTTATGCTCGCTCGAGTAAAAAGGCGCGACTCGCATTATATCGCCCCTTTGAGAAAGGCCGCGGATATGCCCGATCGTCGCCTCGCGCGAGCATAATACATGTATGACGCGCGGCTCGCGGGAGTCGAACTCCCGAGTTGAGCGTACACGCTCCGCAAGCTGGGGAATCGCTGGGCGAATCGACTATTATATATATAGATGCGATAATAGGCGCGAATTGAGATTGTTTCATGCGTAAAGCTACTTTTGATGGTTGAGACGGTGCTCGGTTGTTGAAGACTTTGTCATGCGAATTTTTGAAATATTAAGGACCAACTGATCTTTCGTTTGGGTGTTCATGACACTCTGACATTATTTGTATAACTGCCATTAAGTGTATTTATCAATTTCAATGGATATTATTATATTATACACGTATATGAATTAAGTGTTGGCAAAGCTGATGTGTATATCTGTTTATGGGAAGTTTGATGAAATATCGAGGGCTACGTTTTCTGACATTGATGATCTTCTAATATTTAAGGAATGAAATGATGCAGCGATTTACAAAGGAAAGATTGAAAGATTAATCTTGCAGTCTGGATTACATGTGATATTTTTTGCACATTTTAATGATAAATACTAGCTCGGAGAAACACGAATTTGCTTGGAATATTAGGATTCGTTTTTGGGTATACAGAGATGCACTGATAAAAAGAAATATTTGAGGCAAATGTAACGCTTGTGACAAAAGGCGAATTTTGTAACTGTTAAGAATTATGCATTTAGGTCAAATACTTCAAAAATTCGACTTTCAAATGAATCGCGCATTTGT
>UXGD01004649.1:0-16494 GCA_900474315.1 Torymus auratus | reverse complement strand
CAATTATTGGTAGTACGGCCATCACCTTCATCCTACAATTAAACACTATAATCTACCATTCGCTGCATAAAAACGAATAAATAATGTAAGAATTTCATTTAACTTGAAAATTAACTATTTTTTTTTTGTTTTCCAGGTGGGTACTCTTTTGGTTATCAATTCGCACGATTTTGTGTGTACGAGACATATATTTTATAAGGTAATGTGCTGATTTCTGTACTCAAAATAAAATTATCAGGAAATTAAAACAAAAAAAAAACGTCAAAACTTTGAATTTTACATGTTAACTCTTAATGGCTTGACTCCTAAAACAATGTAACATTTCAATAATGTTATAAATCGCCGACAATGAACACATCTAATCAGAACCAACGAAATTCCATTTACAAATCACACACTAGACCCACAATAAAAAATGTGCAACTTGCAAGGCTATACATCCCGCCCACCAGCAGCATCTCAAAGAAAACGTCGCGCTGGAAGACGCGGCACGAATAGGCGCGAGAGAACCGCACGTACTTACCACGCACCGAGAGACCGAGAGAGAGAGAGGTCAGAGACTGTGATGCCACATAGCCAGACAGTGAGTGCGGCGAGCGCTGCTATTTTCAGAAAGCGTCTATTGCGCGGCCAACCTCAACCTTCTCTCTCTCTCCATCTCTTCGTCTCGACGATTCGCGATCGCGCGTCGGCTGCTGCTAGGGCAGTAGTAGTAGTAGTAG
This sequence comes from Torymus auratus, assembly GCA_900474315.1. NCBI lineage: Eukaryota > Metazoa > Arthropoda > Insecta > Hymenoptera > Torymidae > Torymus > Torymus auratus. Next base: position 15,772 of record UXGD01004649.1, on the reverse strand, counting down.
TAGCGGAGAAGACGCGCCGTGAGAAATGACCGTTGCGTGAGACACGAGACGACGACGACGACGGGAGTCTCAGCTGCTGCTGCTGCTGCGAACGACGATGATGATGATGGGAACGGAGCTGATTGTCGAGGCGAAGATAGTCGCCTGGTGTGTGTGTATCTCTAACGAGGCTAATTGTTCTAAGTCGGGACTGGGTGGTGCCGAGACTCTTTCTCTGCGGTTATACCGATTGATTTCTTTTTTCGCGGAGTTTCCTCCGAGCTGGAGAACCAGCAGACGACGAGATAATATGATTATTGCGAATTAAAATGGGCGGTTTGGAGGATCGAGGTGGGGTTTAATGATGGGAAAGGCACGGCGGCTAATGGAAACACGATTCGGGATGGTTTGAAAGCGTGTTTTTCCTATCGCAGATGTATAATCATCGTCGTTCATTAATCGCTCCTTTTTGATACACACAATCGTTTATAACAATAAACTTGACGTTATAACCAAGCCAATAGATCAAAATTCATTAGAGTTAATCTGCAATTCGACGTTCAATTGTAACCGTACAAACAAGAAGCCTATAAGAGGTTCACCTCAGCGAGTAACACACAAACATCAATTTTCTCACCGAGCGGCGGCCAACCAGTTCCTCAAGTCCATTTCCTCAACCACTTACATCGACAATATAACCTGCTGCTGCTGCTGTTCCTCCATTACACGCGCTTTTCCACGACAACTTCTCTCCATCAATCCAGGCGCTCTCCCGCCGTATCTCAATCTCGCCGATGGTCACTTCCACGCTAACTCTTTCACGCTGTTGCCTCCCTTGTCTCCGTTTTTTTTATCGCGCCTTGGTAAATTCCAGCCGCGTAACGATGCGCGAACATGCGCTGCTGCACTGCACGGAAGATCGGAAGGAAGGAATGCGCGACGGGGAGGAAAGGTCTTTAGGCTGAAGATTGATTTTATACGGTGCGCGCCGGTTGGTTTATATCTTTTCTTTTTTTCCTTATTTAACGAGCGTTACAGCTGGGCATGTGTGTGAGGGGAAAGCGAGGGTTAATAAATTTGCCGGCGTTGAGGGAATGCGGAGAATACCGATGCGCGCCGAGGTTGTTGCCGCAGCCGTGGCTGTGACGTTGAGCGATTGGGCTTTGTTGGTTTTTATGCGGAAACTGTACGAGTATGGAGGGGTTTTGTGGTCATTTTCCGTGCCTGTGTATTTACGGGAAATTGAGAGTGTAAGGAGAGCGGTTGAGTATTGTAATCTTGGCAGTGATTGTGATTAAGCAGTAATATGAATAAAAATAAGTAACATTTTTGTATGTTAAAATAACTGTATAGAAGTATAAATTTAATATATTTTGTAACATTTAAAAATATACAGCGATCGATAATAATTTTGTTACACAGATTCCCAAGAGCAGCCACCGAATCCTTGTTTTTTTCTATCTTTAAAAACCTCGCATCACAATGTACAACCATACCGAGCTTTTTAAATCCGAGACAAGAAACTTCCAGAACTCGATATGCGCTCGTGCGCGCTCTTTCCTCCGTCTTCATCGAATTACGCAAACGGTCGAAACTTTCGTCACACCGGCGTGCTCCAGCAAAAGAAGTAGAAAAAGAAACAACATACAGAGAAAGAAACACGCTAAGCATTTCGCAGTCGAAATAAAATAAATCCTATCCTAACGACGCCACAGCGCGCGACACAGACCGAGGTATAGCGCAAAAAGAAACGAGAAAACTCGGTTATGAACGGATTTCCTGCCCTCGCAAATTCCAACCAGCCAGTGTACTGCCGCCGCGGCTGCGAGACAGGAGCGTCATTCAATTAGAAAATTGCCCTGCGGAAGCATAAAAACAAATTGAACTGGCATTAGCCCCGGCGATATATATACAAATGTTTGCATAACTATGCGCGAGAACTCTTGCGCCGGCTGGAACTGGATCGTGCACGGCCCGGGCTATTACCACTCGTGGCTCTCCGCGGCTCGCGAATGATAAATATTTATCGAGCAAATAGAGTTTTTAATTTTCTCTCTCGGCTATGGTGAGGTTGTTGTGGAGGGTTATACGGTTAAATGGCGAGAGCGCGTGGATCATTAGAATTATGAATTCCCCAGTGTATACTCGCAGGTGTTGTCTTTAATTGTCGCGGATGTTTGTGTTATGGAAAATGTCTTTGTTTGTTATATAAATCTGTATTTTTCACGGTCGTAAAGTAAAGCTTTTCAACTTTTTACGTGGTTAGCGCTTTAAAATAAAAGTTTCCATCATTCGTACATACTGAATTATTTTATTTCTTCCATTAAAAAAAACCGATTCAAACTAATCACACAACACAACCCCAAACTAACCTCATTTCTCTTCAAATCTGTCTTCAACTACATCACCAAGCGTCTATTATAAAAGCGACAAATCCTCTACATCACATATATATCCCTATCACCCCACACCCACTCCCACGCCCGAGAACAAAACGAAGATCCCGAATGAACCCGATCCCCCGTATATGTCTCGGTCTCCCTCTTCGCGATACGCTCGCGTGTCCCGGGGATCGGGCAGCCGCATCTTTGCGATTTCAGGGCCCTAAATCACCGCGGCCGCGTGATTTAGAGCGACGCGACCGGACAGCGCGCCCGAGATATTCTCCCTCCTGTGAGTATACGCGCGCCCCGGAGTTTTCTTACTTTCGAGCTCCGACAAGCGGGGGGTTTTGCCGGCGAGTGCTATTTTGATCGGTGGATTTTTCGCGGGGGCGAGGTAATTTTAGAGAAGGGTTCTTGGGTTTATTGATAGAGAGAGAATTGCGGAGGATAGGGTCTGGAGTGTGCGATATAGTTAATGTTTGGAACGAAGTACGTGTGATTGTGTGGTTTTTTTTGTTTAATAGATATTGTTATGGGATCGTATCTTAAATAAAGTAAAAAACATAAGTAAGTATATTTATTTTAATATGAGATATTATTATTTTTCATTATTTATTTAAATAGTTCAATAATTCAATTCTTTGTCCACCTTAATTCTCTTCATTCTTATATTCACTGTAAATCCAATTTTCTCACTCTTTCCCTGTACATTAATCAAATAACCACACTAAAACCAGATAAAGCGAAATAATCTTCTCACCACTCACCGCGGCCTTAATAAAACAACGATCGTAACCTCTATAAGTAATAATCCGGTCGTCTCGCGTTAATCGACGATAAATCAATCCCCCGATTTAATATATATCGGCATCCTTTCTCCCCAAACCAAACTCGCGCCGAACTTTGCGCGGGAAAAACTCACCCCCTGCGAGTCCGCGCGGCGAAACTTTTAATCACCCCATAAAAAAAGTTCAATAATCGTTAATTACGCCGAAAACAGTACAGGCCGGTAACCTCTTTCTCGATTATTAATCGAAAAGGATCGCGCGCGCGCACGTTTTTACGATTTTCCCGCGCTCGGCCGGTTGGGAATTAGTCGATTCCGTCCAGCTTTCTGTATAGCAGCCCTGTGCAAGCGAAACTTTTTTACGAGCGCGCAAAGAGTATTTACGGTGACGGGGTTGCGGTCGGATTAGCGCATGATTCTTTTTTTTTTTTGTTCGCTGCTGTCGATGTCGAACTTTTCAGCAAGCCGGGTGAGAGAGAAAGATGGCGGTGCGGACTGTTTGTGAACCATCGGAGGGAAATGTTTGGGTTTCAAATAAAGTCGGAGGGATTTATTTTGAAATAAAGCAATTTCAAACGAATGATTGTTAAAGAAAATTGAGAAAATTCTGTTTTATTTCTTTAGTTTAATTGAAATTTTATAAATCATTTTATAAATACTCCAACACATTTTATCTTCATCCAGAAATTAACAACTGTAAAAATCACAATTCCCTTATTAAAATTACTATTTAGTTCTTCCAACAATATATCTTTAAACAATCCAAACAGAACGACGAATCCGGGCCTGGCTGCCAGACGGAGACTTGGAGAGAGAGCGAGAACTCAAAGGAAAAAGCAGACGGGGTTCTTCGGCGTCAAACGAATGATTGAAATCGTCGTAAAGGAGCGCGCACGTGAGCTTTCTCGCGTCCGATATCAGCGGACGCGCGCAAGAAGAGAGCGAGAATCGCTCCCCCGCTATTTTATGCGGGCGTAAAGTGTCGGACGGGCTTTTCGCGGATTTTTAATAGCGAACCGTTCAACTCTTCCCTTTTCATTTTATTATCTCACTCGAATTTTTATTTTATCCCGACAGAGGAATGTCTACATTTGAAAAACCCGCAAATATATAAAGTGTTCTATAATACCAAAGAATTCACCTATACAATTCTAAAATTCCCCGGCTAATGAGAATTGCAAATCGCCATAAATCTTTATACCGGCCGAGAAATCGCGAACCAAACTAACCTCTCGCAGAAAATGACACAAAAAGAAGAGAAAAAAAAATGTTTAATCGAGTCGCGCGCATGCATGCAGTCTTGAGTGTGTACCTCGTGCGTGCAAAAAGCGGGCAATCCATCAGCGAGCGCGGGGAAACCTCAAACGATTTCGAGTAGGCTAAAAACCGATAGATAAATCTCAACGCTGACAATTGAACGGGAGTTCACCGAACGTATAGACGATGAACGGCTGCTGCAGTTTGTCGGCGCCGTCGTCGTCGCATGCGGCAGTGTAGCATGCGTGCGTGGCGTAATGCGAATAGATGCGATTGAATAAAATTAAAACGTCGTTTGTAAGAGGCGGACTGAGGGACCTCGAGTGCTGATGAAATGGTTCAAGTGTTGTTGCCAGTGGTTTATGAGATGAAGTTCATATCGAAGGGAAGAGTCTTAAGTTAAGTTTTAAGATATTTACGGTGTTAGATGAAATAATTTATATAATTTGGATTATATTTCAGCAATGTACAGGTCAGGTACAGTGTATCTACCGAATCATTGAATATCTAACCAACCCCTTATTCACTCCATTTCAACGCAAACTTCTCATTCAAAATACACACAACGAAATCTCACCCGACCTATCCCATCTGCCTCACTGAAACACACCGAATCATAAAACGCGAAAACCCCCTTACTCGCAACATTATCTCGCAAACGGCCATATAACGTCCCTACGAGCACGTGCTATATATACTATCACAAACATAACTATACGTATACACACACATGTGCACATCACCTCGCGGGCGAGAAAGTACAGTTGCGAGTGATTTGTCGCGGCGTAATAAACAATTTACCAGGGCGCGCGCGGGACTTTATCGAGCCGACTGCCGCCGTCGTGGAGCATCGCTCGCGAATAAACGTCACGCCGAGGACTTTATAACCGCTCGCGCGTGTAACGACGCGACGACGAATGCTTATCTTCTCGCGCGTTTGGTCTGGTACTTTGGACGAAACTCGCTTTTGATCGTGGCTTTAAATTTTATCGAGCTGCAGGGGGAAGGGATACGAGAGATACGTACGGGACGGTTGGTTTTGATTTCTTTTTTTTTTGTTTTCGTTCTTGGAGAGGCTGATAAGTACGCGGAATTGAGATAAATGGTGATGCATGGGGTCGCCGAGGATATAATTTTTGATACGAGACGACGAGAGCAACCGTGCGTGGTAAGTCTTAATGTATAGCAGGAAAAATAGTTTGGATTTTGCTTCTTTTGTTTCGCTATATGTGGTGTAATAAATTTGGTCTTTTGGAAATCTGCGAAGATAAATTTATAATCGACTGAATGCAGTTTTAAAAGTGAGGAGATATATACACGTATATGGATGTAGTATAACTTCTCTCGCGCTCGCACGTATATATGTATATATAATGTTTCGAGTTGAAGTTGTTGAGCAATAAGATACAAGAAACTGATACAGTGTTCCAGTTTAAACTATATAATTTAATAATACAATAAGGTATCCGCGTGCTGCATATAAAGTTCTGGCAAAGTCTCGAAAACAATTTCGCGATACTATTATATACGATATATATATACCGAAGGCTCTTTAACTCGACTGACACGTGACTTTCATCTTTCATTTATCAACTAAATAATAACGCTCCCGTTATTATGCCGTAGTGATATACTTGGTTTACGAACTCCGGGGCTAATTTATTTGCTCACCATGTATCGAAAGTCAATTATATTTATATACGAAAGATTTAAAATTTATGACATTACATATAGATTAATAAACGATCTTACCTACATTTTTATATAAACTCAATCTTCATCTTACGACCATCAAACCACTCAGCCTCCACACCACCCACCACTCTCCAATCGCATAATGCAAACGCATCGTCCGCCCACCGCGTGCAAACTTCACCTCTCTCCCTCTCTAATTACGCATGCATGGGATATGCAAACGCACTTTCATCCTCTCGCGTCTTCACACTCGCGATGTCCAGCCCCGGCTTGAAGAAACTCTCATACACCTCGCCACTGGCGCATTGTGCTCTCGTGGATCCCAAAACCCACTTCTGCCTCACTCCGTATATATGCGACACGCCTCGGGGGTACAATGAGAACGAGCGAGGTGTCGTCGCGACGCGTCGCCTTCTGAATGCTAACTTAGATTGGCGCGAGGAGGTTGTTTTGTGCGCCGAACGTGCGAGGAGAAGAGGTATGTGTATGTGTGTGCCAATGGAGCACGCGGTGGTTGAATATGATATCGTGCGTGGGTGCGAGAAGTTGGGGGAAGAAGAGGGAGTTGGAGGTGGTTGAATGGCAAAGTTTTGGGAAAGACGGGGATGCGGAGTTGTGCGAGAATGGATATTATAGAGGTGGTGATTGATTGTCGAGGTGTTTGTTGCAATTTGGAGGGACTTGTAGAAAAGTGTGTTGAATTTTTGTAATAGAATTAAAACATGCGAGCACTATATAATAATGTAAATTAAGTTTTTGTTAAACGAAACCTTAGGATATACAGTTAGAACTATACTAACGCTTACGATATGCTTACAATAAAAAAATCATACGAAAATTCTAGTTTTCTAGTAAACACGAAAGCTTCCAAAACACTTGAACAACGTTTAAATTACATGAATTTGAACTCGAAGCTTAACGGAAATAACCGAGCCCATACCAGAGCACACGCGCGGCTTAATATCTCAGGGGGTCATATTTTTAGCAGTTCCGCGAACCAGCAGCACATCACGGGGAAAGTCCGACAGATAAGCGTGGCTGCGCGGCTCGTGTAGCTCCCCTCGCCGACATCAAACTTAGCGCTCACCGAACAAAGACACCACGAGCTCTCCCCGTATATAAGATATACCCATACGCCGCCTTCGCGCGAAGGGAGCCTTCTCTGATTTACACTGCAATTGCTCGAGTACTCGACTTATTCACGGTGGAGAGACCACCTACCGAGGCGTAGGTAGTTCGCGATTTCTTTGTTAGCGCGCGAGACTAGCCGGTATTAATAGTCGCGCTTCGCCGATATTTACAACCTACCTGTTGCTGTTCTCTCTCTCGGGTTTTGTCTTTGTTTCGCGAGCGGGTGAAAGAAGTGGCACGGCGTTTTTGCCCCGTGACGATCCGCTGTATAGTCGTGCTGCGCGGGGCGGTTTTTGAGGACGAGAGGAGGATGGTTTGATTCGAGGAGAGGCTTTGAAATATTTCGTAGGAGCGCGACGGGTTTTATGGACTTGTGCGCGCGCGCGCCTAGTTTTATCGATGGCGTGTATAAGCTGCGCGAGGGGCTTTTTGCACGAGAGAAAGAGGTATAGGGTATCTAGGATATACGGACGCCGCGATGCTGTGAATTAAAGCGCCGTGAAGTATTTGAAGTATATACTGCACGCGAGCTTCTGCGTCGTGCGGGGTGATGTAAAGTGTGCTGGTCTGCGAGGCTCCGCAGAAGAGAGCTTATTTCTTATACAGTGGGATTTTATTGGTATTTTTTGGATTTATAAGGGGATAACGGATGTATTTCAACAATGATTCAAATTTTTTCATGTTTATGGGATGATAAGTCAAGCGTTCTTGGGTCGTAACTTTGCTGTACTGTAGTATCGGCTCGCACAGAGATGTGGCGTGAATTTACATTTGGTTACTCTGAGAAAAAGATTAGGAATTGAAATATAGAAAAGTTATTTCAAAAATTATACTATTTACATCTGTATGCATGTAAGAAACTAGCTATAAGCAATGTTTTATAATGAAGACTTAAATTAAAGTCATAATAGTATGGACTATTATAGTATCAATACCATTATATTCATAATTATATATTTATAACTGTTAATAGAATAATTTTAAAACATAAATAATAGCCGTTGAGACATCAAAACTCGTATTAAATGTCATGCTTATACGAGAACTTTTATTTCGCAGAGTTATTTGGTTGATTTACTCGTCGCCAGATGGACGCGCTATAATTACTACTGAAATTCATTACTCGTGCCTATATATATATATATTTCCGTTGATACGCGCGCGGTTGTGGTATGATCTCTTCATCTATCATATTCTACGACAAAAATATAGTACATTAATTCAGAGTATAAGTTTAAAAACATCTCGCTACAATGTTTGTTTTGTTTTCATATCTGACTAGAGAAATTATAGCAATAGTTAACATCGATAGATGTAATCGAGGTTAGAACTTTTTGAAAGTTGTGATAGACATCAGTGACTATTTGTATCAAATCCACAACAATAATAACTGTTTGTAGAACAAAAAAATAACTCGTAACAAAAGTATTTCGTCCTTCTGCCTTGCTGACTAGAGCGTTGTCGCAGCAAGAGCAATTACTTCGAAGAGTGACGCGTGCGTGATGATACATGCGGCTCATCTTAAAATACGATAATAAGCCGCTTTACATAATACTGAATAAGCTTTTAAAATAGCTATATTATGTTGATTATCGTTAAAATAACCAATTTTTTTTCTACAAATAAATTTTAATTAATATAATTTAAATTGGATTAAATTTTTATAGGATTTGTTTTAATTACTCGATAGCTCATAACGTATAAATTAAAACCCCTAAGAATACACAAAAAACAAATTCTCTGAATTCGAAGCCGATCCTGCAAACTTTCGCCAACGGCCTTATATAAAATTTTGGAGGGAACCAGCGCTGCACCGTATATACACCACACCGTACATCTCATGGCGGGAACCGCCAGCAGCTTTTAAAAGGGCCTATTGCACGCGCACGCGCTCGAGCGCCTCGAAGACGCCAAAAAACCGGTTCTGTACGCTCTCGTACGATGGGCCCGGGGCCTCGTTATCCGAATTCGCCGAACGCTGCCGATTCCCGCGCGCATTCGAAAACTGGTTTCTGCCGAGCCCGCGCGCGAATCCGGTGGGTTCTTTGTTCGGCCGAGAAAGAGAGCTGGTCCACCGAGGAGAGAGAAAAAGTGCACGTGTTCGTGTTTTTTCTCTCGAGGAGAAAGAGGAATTACGTTGTTTTAAGGGCTTATGGTTGCGGATTCGAGGCGAAGAAGAAAACTTTAGTGAATGGATGTATGAATAAGATTTTAGTTTTTTTAGATTTATTTCGGGAGTTACGTTAGTAGATTACGTAACGTAGAGGTTGAGGTCTTTGTTAGTGCAGCCTCGAGGCTTCTGCAAAGTTTTCGGAAAGTTTTAGGTAATTTGTTGGTCAAACTTTGCCTGATTGATTTTTCCGCGCCCATGCAATCAATTATGCAAAAATTCATTTTGGAAGCGATAATTACATGGTTAAAGATAGACGGCAATTATAGTACGCGTGCGCGATCAATGCTAATAAAGGAGTGACTTCGCAGAATTCTTTTTTCGATACGAAAATAGTGTAGACAGGAGATTAATGGCGTATCCTCGGGCCTTACGAAATTAGGTGTGGGATGCGGTGTCTAAAAATAAACGCCCGCGAGTAATCGTTAACGGAAACGTCTATTCTTAGGTAGCGGGGAATCATTATACGATTTTGCACTTTTTGCGATATTTCACTCTGATCTTTCCAAATTATATAACGATGGCTCTCGAAGTTTTTTCATACTTTCTTTTTACCAATTGCTCAAATTAAAGGAAACATCGTGTTCAATTATTTTTAACGTTTGTGAGGTGATGCGCGAATTCATATTCATTCTAAGCATATTTTTTTTTTCATTATTTTTACAGATCTACTGTTATTTTCACGTCTAACTAATAATTAACATTCTTTCAAACCTGTAAACAAGACACAAAAAGAATCTTCGTGAAAAATCAAGTGACTTTATGGCGTAATAAATTCTAAATAAACACGTATATTATGGAATCCATGATTTGACGTAAATATGACTTTAAAAAAAATCAATAAACTAAATCACCAACTCATCAAACACAGCCGCTCTAAATTCAAACATCGCACCAAATTAAAAAGTTCAACAACCCTACTACAACCTCACTTGCTAGCTAACCCCTATCCCGCCTAAACTTCAATTCCCACCTTCTCGAGCGCAATTAAACTACCGCGGCACCGTGTGCAGACGGGGCCGAAAAAAGCTTTCGCGTTCGAGACCAAGAAAGAGCGGGAGAATTAATACCGGTAGCGTTTTACTCGCGCGACGCAGTCGTCTCCTCGTCGGTGGTCGGCGGCGGTGGCGGCGGAAAAAGAAGAAGAAAGGAGAGCAGCAGCACGCGAAACGTATACCGCACGCGATACCGTTGCGCTTGCACTCAACGGCGGCGGTTGGTTCTTTTTGCGCGTGGCCTTGAACTCGCCGTCTTCGTCGTCTTCTTCTCCTTCTTCTTCTTCGCCGCTGCTGCTGCGCTGGTAATTGACGCGCGTACAGAGTCGATCGTGAAATTTTCCCGCGCGGCATAAGAGTCGGTTGTATGTAGCGTGCGTGGGGTCTTACTTGGGTTGAGCGTCGGTGAGAGTGTGATCGTAAGGTTAGGTGTACCAAAATTCGTGATGAGCTTTGTTTGGTGATTTTGGAGCTCACATTTATTGGTTTCGAAAGGTTTTTAAAGTTGAACAAAGTAGGCAATAATACATTTTCAGATGAACCGTTATTTTAAATTAATTTTTAAAAAGTAGAATTTTGAAATACTTGAAAAAAAAAAATTAATTTGTAAAATTGTAATATCTCTTCTCTGGCTTGAGCTGGAGAGTTTTTGTTTTACTTATCTTCCCAACCTAAATAATACAGAAACAAATAAAAAAATACATGCCTTAAACTTCACCATGATTCGTGAAAATTTAACTACAAACTCTTCCCCTTAATTAAATAAAAAAATAGAGCTACACGCAAACAGCGCTACAATTTCCATGCTACCTCAGATATCAAAACTCTCTCTGGCATTTGCTCGTCCCGCGCCGAAAAGTGAATTAAGACGGACTGTGTTAAGATAGCAGAAATCCAGGGAAGAAAGGGAGCTTTTTGCCGCGCTACGTGCACCGGATCCGGCCAATTTGTTTTGACTGTACATCTCCCGGCGAGGTCTGAGAAAATTCGCACGATGGGGATCGCGTCTGCCGCTCGCTCTTCTCCCCCGTTCGGTAAATAATAATTCCACGACTACTCGCGTTATACAATATAAACAGCAATTAATGGGAAAGTATTTTTATGTAAAAACCTTTACTCTATGTGGTAAACAAGTAGTTATATATATTTTGTTGTATTTAAAGGTAAACACTTGTAATATATGCAACACAAAAACAAGCGGTCGTTTAACTCCGTCGCGATTTCTCAGCCAGACAAACGACGACCCGTAAAAAGCCATATAGCTAGCGCCGAGCAGCAGCTGTTCGATAAGAGCGGATGAATGAACGGAGCCGAAGAAGAATCACACGCGAGAGAAAGACGCGAGAAAGAGCGCAAATCGGGGGGCGATAACAGCGGCGGCCCAGACTACCGTAACTCCCCTCGAATTTACCACCACTCGCACATACACTCGCTCACGGCAATCGCGTCCATTAGCACACAATTTCTCTTTCTCTCTCTCTTACGGGCATCCGGAAAATCCGCACACACTCTGTGGCCTCTTGACTCACGCGCGCGGTTCTTTATTCGCGCGCGACCGGTTCGGCGATCGGATGTTTATCGTCGTCGTCTCGCGGGGAGATTTTTCGCCGCGCTTGTTTGAATTATCCGGTTATTGTTTGGCTTTCATATCTAGAAATTTATTGTTGGCTTACGCAAGGGCCTATACTATATAGGCTGGGTGGTCGCGCGACGCTGCGAGGCAGACATTTTAAATCGATCAATCTCTCTCGCTTTTTATTTCTTTCTCTCGCGCCCGTTGCTGCTACTATACGGACCTTTGTCGCGATAATGTTGTTTTTTCTTCCTTATTTTTGATCTCGCCAGGTACGATTGAATCGCGAGTTTAAATAATATATTTTAATAATGAACTGGAAGTATTACTTTCAAAGTATCGGTTAATTTTTATCACGCTAAATCCGATAACAAGTAGCATACTGTAATCATTATATTCTCTTGATAAGATATAACAATACACGTCATTTTGCATATTTTCGATTATATAATAATTACTACTTTGTAACAAATCTAGTTCAAATCATACGAATTTGTCTACACAAAAACATCCTCAAAATCAGCCCCCACGCGACATATTTCAAAGACCCAGAAAGCTCGCGTCGTTCCCACAAGCATAATCCAGCGTGCGCGCATCTCATAAACGCCACACGCTACATCAAACGAGCCTAATCAATCAATCTCACCTCCCTCCTCCACCTCATAAACCGCTGCGCGTATTATACACCTCGGAGGCTCGCTCGCTCGCTCACGCCGCGCACCCACCCACGCTTGCTTTTTCTCGTACTACGCGGCTTTATGAATGGACGCGCGGCGAGTGGGCGGCTGCGCGTATATATAAGTATACGCGCGCGTGTCGGATAACGCGCTGGGTATCGTTGGCGAAAAATTTTATCGCGCGCGCACACGCACGCGCGCGTTGCTATATATAGAAGACAGAGAGAGAGAGGGAAAGGTCTGATAGTAAAATACGACGGCATGCACGCCGAGCGGATATGGGTAAGTTATAGGCGCGGAGGAAGAAGTAGCGCGCGTGGAGTAAGCGTCGGTCAGACGACCGCGTGGTTTATGCTATGGAAGGAGGAATGAGATGTATATAGGGTAGCGTTTGGAGTTTTGTGGTTTGGGATGAGAAGGTTTAAGATTTTATTGGTTTGGTTTGGGTTGAAGTGGTAAAATTTTTAGAAATTTAAAAATGATATGCGTGTGTTATTTGTATATTTTTTTTTCAAGTTCAAGCGACACTATATTTAAAAAATACATATTTTGTAAGTATTCAAAAATTTTTTCTAATATCTTGTGAGTATGAATAATAATTGTATTTATGTGAGTCAAAAACTGACAGACAGGTCGTCCTAGATAAACGTACTACGGTAGATAAAGTTATTTTAGTGATACAATGCCAGTACTATTTATAATTTAAAGGCGAGCTAAAGACGAGCTAATTCAGTAGGGTGTATTTTTTGCAGAAAATTTTCATTCTACTATTTTATTTATATTTATTATTATTGTAATGACAATATTCTAATGGCAGATATGATATAAAATTTATTATTTTACATACTTTATTTAGTAATGAAATATCGATAGACTTCAGTTATACATGACAATAATTTTATACGCACTGCATAAATAAAGATCGTTATTTACGCGCACGTTCTTCTTCTGATTAATTATACAAGCATTGTCAAATCTCAAAGTAAGATTAACGTTGTAAAAGTGGTCATTATCATGTTAGCACTAAAAAGTCTTAATACCTTGGAAGAGTCCCGACATAATTCATGACCAAACCTTTGCGAATGACACGACGCGTGTCCCGCTTCATTCATGCGGATAAAGAGAAAGCGTAAAAAATAAATCTCGAAAAGGCGAGTACGAGTAACAAAAGTGCGGATGCGAGGACAAAGTGTATTTAAATATTGTAATCCAGTGATATTTAAATTGTAATGGTTGAGCCGAAGTCAAGGTAAAGTTTCTTTTACAAATCAGTTGAGGATTTCTTTGAAGATACGCAAATTGAATAAATGTATTTTGCATGGCACTTATAAATAATCGAACAATAGTCTGCTCTAATAATTATTATTATCCTCTAGTAATAATATAATAAAGTAGTATTTACACAATCCATCTTTATAAGAAAATAAACAATTCATCTTAAAAGAGGATATAACTACATGCACCATATTACCGCCTCTTAGCAAACTACATTGTCTTCGAAACAAAGTCAGAGCTCGCCCTCCAAAAAGAAAGCAGCCCGTCTCTCATTCAAGGCGACGAAGTGCGCGCCGCTGCTCGTAAATCACGCGCGCAAAAATCTACCTTATTTATCTCTCTCTCGGCGTTCGCTCGCGATACAAGCTGCACTGTACACCCACCCGAATCTCACCTCTCGTGGGAGGTGTGAAAGGCAGGCGTATTATATATACGCGCGCGCGCTCACTCGCCCCCGTGCTCCGGAAGTCGCTCGGCAATTTCGCGCGTTCGGCGTTTTTGCCGCCGCGGGTGGGCGTTCGGCCGGCCGAGAGAGAACGTTTACAAGGCAAAACAGCGGTTTGGCGGGGCTGAAAGCGAGCGTGGGGTGTTTGTTAGCTTGCGATTGTATGAGTGATGGAGAACGCGTGATTGCGGGATTGTGATTGTTTAATGGGTGGTTTGGATTGGATTGAAACTATTATGAGGTACGTTGCTGCTTGAATGTAAATGAAGTTTTTTTTTCCAAGTTTTTTATAGGAAGTACTAGTTCATGTAGAAATCACTTTGCAATATTAATGGCATACATAATGCATGCTGTGTAGCTCCTTTTCTGATTATTTAGTAATTAAAGATTGGATATTTTATGTATTGCTTCCTGACAGAGGAAGCTTTGTAACGGTGAAAAATAAAGTTTTCAAGAAAACGTGTTAGAAACACGTTTTGAGTTATCTAGAGTCAGAATACACTTTTTTTTTAAATGTCCGTGTGTGATAGGCGCACGCGTGTGTATGTGGATGTGGGTGTGTGTAACAAGACGGAGTAAGAAAGTTCTCGTACTATATACGCGGAAAAAAAATCAGCAAATTCTACTTTTTTTACAGTTAATTTGACTATATAAAGGGGCAAATTCGTTTTACTTTCTAAAATATCGGTAAAATTTTCAATTTTAAAAAGTAGAATCTCCATTCTTTTCCAATATTAAACAGTAGAATTTACTTTTTTTAAAGTAGAATTTACTTTTTTTCATGTAGAATCTACATTTTTTAAGAGAAGAATTTTCATTTTTGGAAAAATATAATTATTAATGCAATAGTAATTAATGTAATTAGTAACCATTAATGCAATTACTGTGCTTGGACATTCGCCATCAGGTACATTACACCATTGTGTACCTGCCTACATTCAATAATGTCTTACAATAATACTTTCTCTAAGTATTTTTTGGAAGTTTTGTCTAAGTTTAGAGGATTAGTTGGACCCGTTTAATTACTGTTTACCTACCTGAATTGAGGTATGACTGTGATTGGTTTACAAAGAATAAGATTGAGTAGGTTTTAGTGTAATTACCATCAGGTACATTATCTACATATCTACATTCAATAGTAGAATATCTTAAAACATTATTTATGCTCCTTATTGCTTAACTATTACGTGTCATTTTTTAACTTAGAATATAGAAGTATCGCATCAATTATAATTTTAATTGAAATATTTTTTATTGTCACTTGTTATTGGCAACTAAAGTTATTAAATAATATTGATAGAAAAGATTAAATATCATAAAAATGTTATTGATGTAACACTCCTTCAGTTCATTTTATACATAATGCAGTTTACTTTTCTTATATTTATTACAGCGGCAACATTT